>WSZQ02149338.1:20048-30175 GCA_019419845.2 Weissflogia rhopalogaster
CATGAAAAACATGTAAAAAATGATCGCCTGTTATTCGTACATTTCTATGTTAGTAATTAGTATATGGTTTTATCTAAACAACGCCAAATTAATGTTTCACTCCGCCAAAGACGATCCCAAGCCCATGAAAAAAAGGGAAGGGCCTCTGGACGAAGGTAAAATAAACCCGATCACACTATCTAAAACGGAATACAACAAATCGAAGACGACATAGTCAGATGGGAGCGCGCACATTAGCGCGCCAGGAATGACTATGTAGACCGAATAGAAAACTACAGATTTAAAAAATGCAAATATGGGGTTCCCTACACCCGATGCCCATAGCACCGCCATACCGATGGATAACCTTATGGGTATGATCATCCAGAGAAAGAAGATGTCCAAATTTATAATTCAATTTTTATATACGTAACCTTCTTAACCTACTTCCTTCTGACCGTTCTTAAAGCCTCAGACATAGTTCCTTTTTATAACTAGATATACGAACAACTTTTAAACCCGAAATCTATTTCAGACAAAAATCTCGGCTTGACTTAATCCGAATCTCCGCAGCTGTGATGGGCATAGAATTTTCCTACGCTGCCGAAACCGCCTTCGTCTCTCCTACACTCTTGAAGATAGGTGTCGAACACAAGCACATGACCCTCGTGTGGGCCCTTAGCCCACTCATTGGTTTCTTTTTGACTCCAATCCTAGGCTCATTGAGTGATAAATGTCCCCTGAATATCGGACGTCGACGGCCTTTCATTTTCTGCATGTCCCTAGGAGTTCTTCTAGGTTGTTCTACTTCACCATACAGAGATTGTTACGTCTATAACCTATATTCTATTGTAGGATTGATTCTGGTTCCAAATGGAGAAGATATAGGCTATTCTCTGGGAGATCCTTATTATAACTCTAGTTTGAATAAAATAGTCTCACATCGTACGTCAGCGTCGCGTAGCAATAGCCATGATAGCGATGGCGATGGGGAAATAACACATCCCAACATACATCCCTGGGGAGTGTTCTTCACGATCCTCGGCACGGTCTTATTAGATTTCGATGCTGATGCATGTCAGAGTCCCGCAAGGACGTATCTTTTAGATGTTACTATTGAAGGTAGTAATATAATAATATTTTATAACCTTGGACCCTTGTATATATCCGTAAATAACCTCAATAACGAATCTTTTTTTGGTCACCATAATTAACATTAATACACATTCAAAAATATTCATTATCAAAAACATTTGTCAATCTTTAGATGATCACGCCAAAGGATTAAGCACTTTCACTATAATGGCCGGCCTTGGTGGATTCTTTGGTTATGCTTTGGGAGGTATCAACTGGGATGTCACAACTATAGGTAGGTTATACACAACTATTAGTAAATTAGAAACAATCTCTTAAATGATTCCACATATTTCATAATAGAAAGTGAAGCCTTGAACTAGCTGATTGATTGGTGGATTGATGTGCCCTCAATTTTAAGAGTAGCTCATTTTATTATTGTTTATTCAGTTTAAGCGTAACATGAACCTGTTGCTATAGGAATTTTATTGGGCGGACATGTGCGCGCCGTCTTCACACTCATCACAATCATTTTCATCGTATGCGTCTCGCTGACGCTGACAAGCTTCACAGAGATACCGCTCCAACTATTGGAAAGCCATCAACTGGAGCATTTGCATACGAACGCGCCCGACTATGGCAGTCTTGCCGCCCCCATCGACGAAAACAATGAGGTTGTAAATTGTTTTACGATATCTATTTCAATTCCCTTATTCCACCGAACGTTCATTTACATTATGCTTGGCTATGTTGTGTTTGGTTATATGAAAGTTTTTATTAGGTTATACCAATCTTCATTTGTTTGTTCCTGTAGACATGCAGAGAAACGGCTTTTAATACAGCCGATGAATGCACACCCGCTGAGAATGGCGAAGGTGACAAATCTGAATATATACGAAGAAGGATTGTGAAGCAACAGTCGACTATTACCGTTCATCCAGATGCATCCCTGATGATTTATCTCCAAAGTATCGTTTGTATGCCGCGCAGTATGAAGATATTGTGTCTGACAAATTTGTTTTGTTGGATGGCGCATGTCTGTTATTCATTATATTTTACGGATTTTGTGGGGGAGGCGGTTTTTAATGGATCACCAACGGTAAGAATAATAGCACCCATTAAGAAACATACAATTTCCTTGTTTTGAACTTATTCCAAATGACCTAATAATTACAAATTAGCTGTATACAATAATTAAAGATTTGGTTAAAATCATAGTCTGATGAAGGAAGCTGTTTAGAAAGGACAACACTTTTTGGGGATATTTTTTCCAAATTTCGAATGATTTTCTAAGAACCATTGGGCTTAGTACAGTTTAAATATGACCTTGATGTTTAGTGCATTTAGAAGGCATCTTGTAATCGACAAAAATGCTCTCTGTCTCCTCCGATCCACACCTAGCCCCAGCCAGGAATTCCTTTTCACTCCCGCTCCTGCGCTTATCCCAAAAGAACCAGGGCTTCCTCCTGATAACCTGGACCCTTTTCTTCCTCCACCGACACCTGCTCCTCCCACATCTCTTTTTTACCATCGCCATTGACAGCCCCACCATTGGGCCCCTTACGGCAACACCAGTACCACACATTCTTAACCAAATTTCCATTCCTCATTCGCGCCCATCTTTCCTCGTACCTCATCACTTTTGCAACCGATTCCCATTTCACGCTCATTCTGCCCACTTCCTGCAGAACCACTTTCTCCAACGCCATCAAGCTCTTCATCTACTCCTATTCATACACCCCCTACACTTCCACACAATACATCAAAATGGGCCTCACTCGTGCATCTAACATTTACAATTCTCTAGTAACACTTCCTTAATACCAACCCTAATCTAAACCTAGACTAAACCAAAGATATATATACAGGCACCCGAAGGAAGTGAAAGTCGTGAATTATACGAAAATGGCGTCCGTTTTGGGTGCTGGGGAATGTCAATGTATTCCCTCTCATGCGCATGCTACTCGTCCGTAATAGAAAGATTAATTAAACGATTCGGGTAAGTTCCTGACCACACATTTTAAATAACTTTAAATATTAATATTGTCTGCCAGCGCAAAGCGAGTCTACGTCGGTGGATTATTAGTTTATTCGACTGGGATGTGTTTAATGGCATTAACCAAACACAAAGTTGGCGTAATCGTATTTAGCTGGTCGGCGGGCGTAATGTACTCAACGCTCTTCACTCTCCCCTATCTCCTCGTCGCGCATTATCACACGACATCGACGGTAACCTAACCGAACTGTAAAACTCGTACAATGTTAACGTAATATGATTATCTCCAGTTCGAGCTGAGTGCTGAAGGAGTCCCCGTGATTGGGGGGCAAGTAAGAGGCCTTGGCACTGACATCGCTCTGGTCTCCAGTATGGTCTTCCTCGCACAGTTTGTACTTTCGTTGTGCATGGGCACAATCGTCGTAGCCAGCGGCACCACCACCGCTGTGGTGGCCGTCGCCAGTGCGCTCGCCTTCTGTGGGGCCATCAGCGCCACTCAGGTCATGTATCTGGAGCTATAAATCGCAGCTGTCCTCACACACCTTCTAACTATCTCTAATATATTTAATGATAATAGTAATTATATGTATGAATGTTGATTGTTATGATGATTTAGTGAATATATTAATGTGCCGCACATAACAATATTGTTCTTTCTGCTAGAAACCCGCTTTCAGGGACAACGGTCCTTCAATATCGCTGAATTATTTCTGAAGGGCCTGAGGTACATAAAAAATTACCTCCAACAACCTACTCGAAAATCGGAATTGCAACTATCCTAAACCGTTCCAAGAAAACCTGGTGAAGGTTCAATTCCTCCCAAATTTGAATTCCAAACTGATTCCATTAATCTCAAAAATTATAAGCTCCCACTCTCCAGACGAAGGCTTATAAAAAGTACATCTTTCCTTACCTTCCAAAATCTCATCATCGACATCCGAGTCGAGCTGATGCACCTCGATGAGCACATCGCTTCCGGCCCACGAAACGCTTGTAGGAGGCTTCTTCTTCGTATACATGGCTACAGATTAGGAACTGCATTAATTGCGCAGCCGCGTCTCTTCTACACTGGTTGATCAGTAAACTAACGACAATACTTTTCGAGATCATTGCCAATCAAAGCAACCGTCATCAGAAAAGGGTTAGTAGTGCCAAGTTAACAAATACCTTCGCACAAAACAAACACGTGTGCTTTATTTATAATCGCCTAGGCGCACTCGTGCGATGCACTTATCAAATACAATCAAGATCTACTTAGTGAAAGCTTGTTTATTCTTATCACATTCCTCTTCAAACACTCTAAATATATTGTGAACCTAACAATTACATTCCCAAAAAAATTAAGGTTAATGTTTTAACGGCTTGTAAAAATTAACCTTAAATATAAAATATCTTTAAATAAAAATTATAAGAACATACATGTGACATATTGTTGAATATTTAACTTTAACACAATTTAGACAAATAACAAGTATAATGCTGTCGAATAAAAATTAGACAATGAAAGGACATAATTTTTACTGAACCTTAAATTCTAATCATCTAATCACCAATTTATATTTAAACATATGCATGGACGGATAAATTTGTTAGTTCTCAGTAAATTTTTAAGTACGTAAATTATTAATACTTTTATCTAAGATATCCTTCTTAATTTTTACGAATTCCGGATTACTCTTGAGAATAACCTGTCCTACTTCAATGGCCTCCGCGAAGCGTTTACATTTCATCAAATTATACGCAAGTCGATAGCCAATATTTGGATTATTTCTTCCGTTGTATTTCCAGGCATTTTCATACTGAATCGATGCATCCCGATACTTTTGCTCCTTCTCAGAAATAAAACCACCAAACTCATAAGCCTTACTACAGGACTTATTATACTGAAGCACCCTTTTGATCAAATCTCCCGCCAAATCATACTTCCCAGCCTGAATATAATAATCAGCAAGGAGTAACCAGCAACGTTCCAAGTACTCTGCATCCTCAAAGGTCCAGATAGTTTTAATCAATCTCTTCAACTGAGTTTTTGACCTTTGAGTTTGCTTCAGGAGCGTGTACGCTGTCGCAACGCCGAGAATTGGACCGACCTGATCCTTGTAAGCTTCCTGCGACGCCATACTTACGAAATCCTCCATAGCCTGTTCAATATTATGTTTCTCTTTGGATGCCACGAGGATAAAGTTCTGTAGAAGACGACACTTCAGCGTGGACTCATTAAAGGTGAGTTGTCGTAATTCTCGAAGGAGACGCTCAGCTGTCAAAGCCATAGCCTGTTTATAAAGGAAGATAAAATAACCTATAACACTAACCTGTTTTAATGGCCATGGTACGAGAATCACGGTAGTCATAATCATCCACGTCGACATTAAACTGATCCCCAAACATCTCATCATCTGGATTCAGACATATTTCGATCATATTTATGATTGCATCAGCTCCCCAATCGGGATCAGGCCTTGCATGATTGAAATTTCTCAAGGCAGAGTTGAGGTTACCGGTGTACCACTGATACATGGCAGTGCAGTAAAACAATCCAGCCTCTCTTTGATTCTCGGAAAATTGTTCTGCTTGTTTTAAATATTGGGGAATTTCGGTAAGACTGCCAGTGCGTCTTAGCACTTCAACTAGACGAACTAAAGCAACCCAGTTAGTGGGCTGTTTGTTTACTAGTTGAGTAAAATGAAAGACAGCCATGTCGAAGTCTATTTTTCTGAATGAAATATCTGCCATCAAAACTGATGCTGTTTCGTTGTCAGGATCTAAGTTTAAGAGTTTTGCACATGTTTGTTGGCATAAGTCCATGTGATTCATCTATTCGAGAATGTATGTATTAAATTCTTATGATATATGAGAGAAAGAAGATGTTTCCATTAGGTATCCATGAATAGTGGTGTCAAAATTTCAGTAACGGTTCAATATCGAAATTAATGAAATTTGGAAGTACACATACCAAAATATAAAATGAAAGGATCGATAGTTATTGGTAACAAAAGCATCAAGGTTGAGAGTATCTATACTTATTGATATCAAAAGTATCGAATAAAACTATCGAAAGTATAGAACCTTGAGTTCCGCTTAAATATCTACAACTATCGAACTGTGGTATAGATATTTACTAACGATGCCAATACCTTCTTGACACCCCTATTCACAAACCTAACCTAGAGATCACCCAAACAAAACCTTGAAAACTCACCTGCATATACAATTTAGCCAAAGACGCCAACAATTTATGATTGGTCGGAGAAACAGCTAAAGCATCCTTGTAATAATTAATCGCTTGTCCATTTTCACGCGTATTACTTGCCAAATCTGCTAGTTTCACATTGAAGTTAACCAACAAATCAACCTCTTCACTTGGAATAACTACGGAAAAAAACTAACCTCTAAACATTGCACTTAAACCTAACGTCTTTGCCTCTTAATTCAAACCCACCTGCTTGTTCCACTGAGAGTATCTTTCTCACACGACTTTGATTATCTCTTCCAGCCCGTAAAACTTCATTCGCTGCCTTAATCTTCCCACTTTTTTCTAAAACATCTGCTAATAACTTGTATACTTTGCTACGATGTTGTAGTAAAATAAGGTCATCATTTTGATTGACTTTCGTCTGTTCAATCTCAATTGTCAAAAGCTCTTCAGACTTATCATACTCTTTCATTTGCATATACAATTCCGCAAGGTGTAACTTCAATTCAGGATTACCAGTAGTTTCGATGGACTCCTTGTAATATTTCACAGCTTTCTTGAAGTAATGAGTATCAACTAGGGCTTTCCCCATCTTACACATCAGATTCGCATCCTTTGGATTCATCTGAAGGGCGTTATTATACGCCTCCAAAGCTCGGTCAGGCTCCAAAATTGTCATATACGCATCACCCAAGAGCAAAAAACTCTCCGGACTCATATTAAACTGTACCATTTCCTGATAACAGTTCATAAACGCCTTTTTATCGTGACGATGCACGAAAAAGATTTCGGCAAGTTTTGTTCGTGCTGTCAGATAGTAACTTTCATTAGGAGTGACTTTAGATAGCATATCAATCGCTTTCTGGACATCGTCTAAATCAGCCGCAGATTCGGCGTTTAAAATCATAAACCGAGCTTCCTCAGGAGTATTATGGAACTCCTCCATTGCATCTTCCATCAACTTTGAAGCTTCATGCATCTGATGTGATTCTCGATGAGCATTAATCAACTCAATATAAATCGTCGCCTTATCAGAAGCCATCAATTCACCCATCCTAAACCTATCATCCCTAGTTGATGCCTTACCAATTAATCCCAACGCTGTATTGAAATACTTAATTGCGTCCTCAAAATTACCCTTAGCTTTCTCAATCAAGCCAAAGATTAAATGATACTGTGGATGGTCCCTAACTTGAAAATCATGACTTAACCCAACTTCTAAGCTCTGCGCAGCCCTATCAAACTGTCTGCCATTTAAATGAATCTGAGCCATTAACAAATGAACATCACTACTAACACCATCGAGAGTTATAGCATGATTTAAGGTTTGAGTAGCTTCAAACAGATCTCCACGCAAGAATTGAACTTGAGCGAAAAGAAGATGAGCTTCTTCATTGCCTGGCAAAGCTCTGGTTACAATTCGTAAGGTGTTCAATGCATTTGTAAGTATATTATTATTATTTGCAGTTGTTTTTGTAGGAATACCGCTTTGTTTCGGGGCAAATTTAAGATAAAACTTGACGACTTGAAGTAAAAAGTCCGGATCTAATCTGTGAAGATAAAACTCGGAGAACGGGAGGTTCATAACAGCTCGTAATTGTTCACTGCAGGCTTCCTCGAGGAATTGTACAGATGACTCCATGCTATCTGCAAGTTTAGCTCGCATATACAGCAGCATTGCATTTGGCTCAGTCTCTAACTCCAAAAGGAAAAATATCTGTTGTTTAATCTGATCACTTTTTGAATTTTCACTCATCTCACTCATAGTCATTCCAAGGAGAGCTTGAAATGAAGTATTAACGGTTTTTGACGCTGTTCTATAACATTTCAAAGCCTCTTTGGGTTTATTCTGAAGTAAACACTGATAACCTAACTCTATCATCCCTTCAATACTGCCAGTGTTCATTTGAACAGCTTTTTCTAACATTGCATGTGTTTCTAACAACACTGAACTATCTCTACCACATATTCGCGAAAACAATGCACCGTTCTCAATGAGAATATCAGCATTTTTCGGCTCGACAACTTGTAAAACCTTCGAAAACTTACCAATTTCAATCGCCGCATCTGTATAGCTGCCATCACGA
This sequence comes from Weissflogia rhopalogaster, assembly GCA_019419845.2. NCBI lineage: Eukaryota > Metazoa > Arthropoda > Insecta > Coleoptera > Staphylinidae > Weissflogia > Weissflogia rhopalogaster. Next base: position 28,378 of record WSZQ02149338.1, read on the forward strand.
CAGAGCATGATTAAGGTTAGAATCTTTAAGGCTATGTAGTTATTCTGATCATTTACTAAGAGACGGGAGCAACTCTCAACAGCCGGCTCAAAATCTTGCATCGAGAATAAAATCTTTGACTTGTACATTAGAGGAATGTCCATTGCAGGAAAACGGACGATCGCTTTATTAGCAACGTTCAAAGAGTCTGAGTAATTTTTATCCAACATGTAGGCTTCACATAACCCCATGCTTAAATCAAGGTGGCGCTTGGTGTCACGAACGCATTTTTCGAAGACTTGCACACAGTCTTGCACACTAGCTTTGTTCAAATAGGTTAGTCTGATTAGGATCCAGCCTTTTAGGCCTTGAACTTCTACCTGATCCCGGCTAAGTTTCAGCGATTTTTCAACGTATTCTAAAGCTTTCTCGTGTTTCTCGAGACAATACAGTACAAACGCCGAATTGCAAAAGTCGGTAGCTGTTGCATTTTTTCGATATTCACGCAAAGATGAATCGAGAGCTGATAAAACTTCACTGTCGGTGGTTTGAGTGCGTTTATGGGTATAAATTAAACCAATTGTACTTGCTAATCGTAAGTCATTCTCGGAGCGCAGCACCTCGAACTGTCGAATGCATTCTCCGTATCTGTTATTCAAATACAAAGCCATCGCATGGTAAAGATTAAGAGGAACCTCACCGACAAACTTTTTCAGTGCGTCGTTGCATGCCAGCAGCATACAGTTGTACAGTTTCTCGCGAAGGTAGAAACTAATCTTCGCTTTCACGTCGGTGAACTCCATTTTATTCACACAAATGCTGTAGAAATCAATGTTTAACAATGTCTAAGACCTTTTAACATTAATCTGATTTTGTGATAATATGATTTTGATATTTCGACTCGTTTTTTTCGAAGAAATGTTGGAGAAATTCACAAGTCAGAATCATCTTGCCATTTTGACTGATGATATGATCGAACGTTCTCTGTAATAATACAAATACAAATAGGTTAGTTTTCTGGATTTCTTTGTCTCCAGTTTTTAAAAGAATACCATTGCTAATAATTTGCCAACACCGTATCCAGAAAATATATCTGGGACCTCTGTATGTATAAGATCAAACACTTTATCCTCCTTTTCATACTCAATGTATGCGACATCATCGTCAATCAATATCTCAAATCTACTGTCTTTTTCATTATGCTTTACACCTTCATGGTGAATTTTGAAATTGTGTATCGTTGAGGTCATGACGGAACGTGTACTTGCTTGCAAGTGTTTGCCAATTCTACTAACAAGAAGACCCGTGCCCTTGAAAGTGCAGTGTGAAAGCATTACAACGTCTACAAGAAAATATAAAAGAAAACAGAAAATATAGAGTAAAAGAAATTGTACCTTTCTGGAGGCTTCACGTTGAAGTAATTAAATTTATAGAATGTAGAAATATTGTAGTTTTATCGATTATTTCGATACAAACAAAAGCTTTGCTATATAATCTAGAGTTTGTAGATAAAAAAAGGATCACAACAAATGCGTCAATACGATGAAATTTAACCTCAAATTAAAAGTAAGGAACCATTGAAACGGTATTTAGATGAATTTTACTAAATTTATTGTTACGTGATGCTAAATATATAATAATAAAAAATGTTATTATTTATAAGTTGATTGACAATTTAATGCATTCTTTGCTTTGTTCATTGATTAGTGGCAGCATCTGCCGGTGTAGGTATAAAATTTAAGTTTAGAAGAAATAGTAAGACATTCCCCTAGATGTCACTATAAATGATTTGAGATAATTTAAAATTGACAAAAATAAA
>WSZQ02149449.1:0-39435 GCA_019419845.2 Weissflogia rhopalogaster
TGACAGGTCATGCCGAGGTCTTGTACCACCTAGCCAATATTGGCAAAGGCGACCTTACAAGCTGCAGACTATGTAAGTCGGAGGTGGAATCAACCGAGCACCTACTCTGCACTTGTGCATCCGTAGCACCGGAAAGACTTTCTTTGCTAGACAGGGAGCAGCCTTGCTGAATTCAAAGGGAAGTCGGTCAAGGAGATTCTAGTATTTTCTAAGGTTATCTCCGTTATTGACCCATAGTATTGGTCCATGCACAATAGATCAAAGCTGGTCGCAGTGCTAGTGGCGTTAAACCATCCCGGAATTTTGATCTGAGTCTTAGAGTTTTGTATCATTCATTCATGTTCTAATCAAAGTTAATACATTTTTCACGCTGGGAAATGTAATATTAAGAATGTAGCTCCACGAAATCAGATTATGTCACTTTACCACTTTCCAGTAGGTGGCAGCCATTGTTAGCATTCAATGATAGTTGTATGCATACCCTAGCTTAGCTTATACCAGCATAGCCCGTAATCTCGCCGGTAACAAAAGCAAATTTCCTTCCATACCGCCGCCCCTCAACAAACCCAGCGTCGCAAAAGTGGCGAGAACCGACATTAATACATAAACAATGCGTAAAAACACGCAACCAACGGTAATTTAATCTGCTGCATGGGACGTGTCGCATATGTGCACACGAAATCCGGTCTACAGCCGCCACTGAGCCACCCCCAACCACCAAAAGTAGGCAAACATTGCCTTACCCCCTGCCCGTGCGTGTATGCACCTGTTTCCAAACCACGACCGTCCCCTTTCCGGGCGCGCGCAACATCATTACGCACGGCCTTGTGAGGACAATGCGGCACGTTGTCCGAAAGATATACAAAACCAACGCGTCGGTCGGCGTGAGTGGCTGGAAACTTGCGCTTGAATGATCATGTCGCGCGCACGATTGCAAACAGTGCGCGCAAACAAATTGTGTGCGCCGCGCCACACCGCGCGAAGAGGAGATAATGCTGATAAACGCTCAATGCGCACATTATCTTGCTTTGTTATGAGAGAGCCGACGGCGTGGCGGCTGCTCATTATTTATTTGCAGCCGTGGTGCAAGTTTTCTGAATGCGTTCGAGTTCGGATTGCGTCCACTGCAGGCAGGCGCAAATGTTTTATGCACTTTTCCGTTTGCTTTTCCAATCTGCTTGAGTGAAAACTCCAGTTTGATATTGTACTTTTCTTTCGGCCGACCTCTCCAAAGTAATGCGAATGGAAGGAATTCTTCAATGCGGCGTTATATCACTGGAAGTTTTAATATCATTAGTAGAGAAACTACAGTTTCGTTCCTTCCAATAATGGTGGCCACAGGCTGGTCCAATGTATGGGTTACTTTGTAAAATTTGAAGCTATTCCCTTTCCTTTCACTTTGGATTTCATCTTAGGATTGGGCTAGGACTGGGATGAGAACTAGGACTCGGAGTAGGTCTAGGACTGCGAATAAGCCCAGAATTTAGACTGAACTTTAGAGCAGATCGGTGATGAGGGATAGGACTGAGCCAGGACATTATACTACAACTTAAATAGCGATTATTATTGACAAACGACTAGGACTAGGTCTTAGAGTAGGACATGAAGTAGTTATGGGCCACGAGATAGTACTTGAACTAGGGTAGGTATATATGGCTGGGAATAGGACTCGGACTAGGACTGGGTGAAGGAAATGGGATTGAGACAGGTTCTACTGATTGTGAGACTAAATTGGAACTAGGAATAAGTCTAGAAATTTGAATAGGATCTGTTAGAGAATTGGGAACTTGAAAGGAACAAGCACTGGGAGAAGAAGAGGAAATGACTATGGAACTTTAACTGGTACTAGGACTAGGAATAATAGTGGAAGTGGGAGTAGTAGAAGGTCTAGAACTGCGACTAAAATCGATAGGACTGAGAATAGGAATAGGATTAGAATAGGACTAGAATTAGGGATGGAACTAAAACTGATAATAGTAGTAAGACTGGGAATGAAAGCAGAACTCTCATTAGGATTGAATCTGCAACTGGCACTAATTCTAGGTCTTGTACTAGGACTGGGAATACGACTAGAATTTAGCCTTGAAACTGAAACTGCTACTGGTATTAGGTGTAAGACTAGAAGTGTCAATAAGACTGATACTAAGAATGGGACTAGGACTGGGTCTGGGTCTGAAACTAGGAGTAGAAAAGACTGGAATTGGGAAATCTTTGTAAGTTTTAGACATTTTAGAAGAATTTACCCCGCAAAAACAACAGGAATGTTACTCTCCTCTGCAGAAACAACATTGTAATAACTGTATCTATAGAAATGCAAAGTAACAATATCCATATTTTGGTAACAGCTTTATGTACATTTCTTATTATACGATACTCCAAATTAGACAACTTTTCATGAAAATTCCAACTAGAATTCAGTGGGTAAACGCGGAAATCGTACCGTAAGCATGAAACAGGTGAATAAACAGATAAATATATAATCGTTTAAAGAGCCGCGGATTATGCGAAGTACTCTCGGCTCCTCTCCGAGGACAGAACGACGACGCGGGGCGGATGTTTACTCAACTCAATTATATGACAACATTTTTCTCCCTTGCGCCAGAATTTCGACACGAAATAACGCACTTCACGTGCGACGCGCCGCATTCCGGCGTTTTTGTTATCGGACATTTTCCCGCCGGTTTTTCCGCCTTCTTCGTCCTACATCTAGACGTACTCCTCGTCATTTAAAAATAAAATCACATCGTGAGTGCGCTCTCCTTGTATGTAGTTGCACTACTCCCTCGTGTACGACTTGTAGGTGTTCCAGTAGGTTTTCCCCCGTCTGAATGTGAAGCTATTCATCCGCATGATCGGGGGGATGCCCATATCCCCGAACGCTCTATTGGGGTTGTAAAATTGTAAAATCCAATACATATACGAATTTCGGAGTTTGAAGTAAGCAATAAAGAGGACTGAATGTTTCCAAAAACTGACCGCGTTATTAGAAGAAAGAGACTTTCCATCGCGCTCTCATTTGCTACCACATTGAACAGTTCGTCCCTTCGCCATAGCTGTGCCACGCTTGTCAGGCCAGCGCGTCGCCGGCCGCTGGGTCACGCGCGTATCATTGCTTCGGCGTTTCTTTGTCATATCTTATGTATTAAAAGGAGATAGGTTATGTTCCAACCTCTAAGAAAGATATGTCAGGTACAAGATATTGTCCAGCCTTGTCGAATATCACGCCTGCATGTTTCCATGGAATCAAGCCGCCGAGAAGATTATCTAGATAGAAATTGGAAACTTACTTATCGGGGAAAATATATTAAACCTTTTAAAAATGTCAGACAATTACACAGTACCTGCGCATACTTCAAACACATTTAAGGTATTTCCTCATGATAATTCCGCGTTTACTCAATGCTGTGTGGTAGCGAAAGAGAGCGCGATGGAAGTCTCTCTATTTTCATAGTGCAGCCAGGTAGAAAAACCTGGTTTGCAACGCCCAGAGCGTATATTATTTTTTCGGTGTTGTAAACGATTAACTTAACAATGAAGGTCAACCGTTCTTGAAAAGTCATGAGGATAAGTCAGTTTCGGACTTTCGGGATACAGCCGCATGGTGGTGCTGCTTTTTTTCCTTGCTCGACGCAGAGAGCATGATTTATTTCCGTGTTAACACGCCGTCGAGACTTCCCCTTCGCTCCTCGCTCCCGCCAGTCCGGCACTCGCATTACTAATTACCAAAGCGGATTATAATTCCAAACAACTATAAATATAATCCGCGGCAGCACGTGCGTCTTATTTTTATGTTATTCCAGCTTAGGAATTAATTGCGACACGCATGATTAGCGTTGTTTGTACGCACGCATCTGTCGAGTAGCGTACATTCACGCGTCGCATAGGCAGCCAACCAACCATCCTTCCTTCTTTCGATTAATAACATGCAACATCTGTCTGTAATTATTTCCGTGAAAATAATGCTTTGTTTTTTTTTTCAGGTGAGTCTTATACTTCCCTCGTTATTGGTGGCCGAGTATGAAAGACATTTTGCGCCAATCAAAAATGTAAGTTAACTAAGAATATGGGAGAAAGAGCTATGAAAAGAACCTAAAAAAAGAGCGAAGAAAAATTTGCCTATATTGTTAATTAAATTGTCAAAGTGCTGATTTCCCTCGGCGACGTACGTGCTGGTGCCGTTATAATTGTTTGAGCAACTTTTATTTCAACTAATATTGAAAGTTTTACGTTGCGAAAATTCTGGGACGTAAATTGTAATTTTGCGGTCGAAAAAACACATCATGCAAATCGGCATTATTAAAATGTGAATGCACAAAACCCACAATGAACATGTAAATTTAAAATTTTGAGACAAATGGTTAAAAGAGTTCGAAAATTTTATTTTTTATAAGAGAAAACGCGATTAGTTTTGCTCAAATAACTTATTTTCGTTAACAAGTGTATTTAAACACATCGGGAGATGTGTTTAACAGTTCGAAAGATGTCTGTAAATTTGTGAAAGTTTCGATAAGAGAAAAACATGTTTAGATAGGCTCAAACGACATACTTTCTTTAAATGTGTTCAAACACATCGGGAGATAGGTTCGAAAGTTAACAACATGCGACTACTGAGAAAACGTATTCAGATATGGATTCAATCGAGTGTTCATTAAAAATATGTGAACACATCGGGCACACATCGGTGTCTTTAAGGTTTCGAAACATGTCCTTTTGTTAATTTTCTGAAAGTTTCGCTATAATATTAGAAAAAAGAAACATTTCAATCTACTCAAACGACTTAATGTTTCTAAAACGTGTGTTTAAACACATTGGGAAATCGATAGATTTGAGGGTTAGAAAGTTAACATGTGATTACCGAAATATTTTAGAGTTTCAGCAAACTATAATGGAAAAATGAATGAATTGCTTAAATCACATATTGTCTTATAAAAGTGTGTTTAAACACATCGGGCGATCTGTAACATTAACGTTTCGAAAGTCAACATGAGAATTCTGATATTTTGTGACAATTTCACTAATATATTAGAGAAAAACGTATTCAGATTTATTCAAAAGATTCTTCGCTAAAGAGTGTGTTTAAACACGTTGGGAAATGTTAGTATACTGCCGCTAGGATATAAGAGTAAAACGTAGTTGGATGTGCTCAAATAACTTAATTTCGATACAAATATGTTTAAACACATCGGGAGTTATTACTACTGAACTTTCGACGTGTTTAGATGAACTCAACAGACCTATTTGCGTTTAGAAGTGTGTTTAAACACATTGGAAGATCTGTAATGTTAACGGTTCGAAAGTTAATATGTACTTTGTGAAAGTTTTGCTGAACTCTGTGAGAAAAACGTGTTTTGAAGTGCTTCTAATGCATTTTTTCGTGAATTTTTCAAATGTACGTGTACTTCCGGTACGTACGGTGTAAAGAGTGGGTTAGAGTATTTGACTAATGTACAGAAGACGGATGTATAGCGTGTAACAACTGCTGCAACATCTAACAGCATGTCTAAACATAACCAAAAGTCATTCCCAGGTGTTTTGGAAGCACTTTGGTACAGCCAAGCAAGCCATACACGGGGACAAAAACCGCACTCTTAACCAACCCCCAACTTTACAACCCTGCTAGCAGCACACAGTGAGGCCTTAGCCGAAGCGCACACTCTAAGCAGCTTGATTAATTATTCAATTATCTGTCAAATTAAGTTTAATTAGTGTAAGTTTCGGATTCGCCCAGACGGACGTATATACCCGTATTGTGTATATTTTTTTCCTGCCTCCGCTTCCTCCACTCGCACTCTACACCCACCCCAGCCGCCACCGTCGTTGTAATTATTCACGAAACCGCACCAAGGTAATGCAATCATTTAACCCACTCGCAACACGCCCTAATGCCTTCCTTTTGCACGGCAAAAATTCATTTAACCACCATCTGGCGTGACGCCTAGCGCTAGTTTCCGCCGATAAAACGCTTTTGCACCTGGTTTTTCGCCGCCCCCGCGCTCCCAGACCCGGCATGCCGATGCCAGCGGATCGCACCGCAGCGGCATTCGATTAAAACTTGTTTATTTCGATTTTGTTTTCCAATTTTCCAATTTAATTAGATATGAAAACAGGCGGCACGCTCAAATAAACGGCGCGCTTTAATTTAATTATGCGTTTCACTGCGCGCGTATAGATACGGCGCCATTCATTAAAACAATTCGATTATTGTTTGTTGCATGTGCTTATTGATATTTTCGATAATTGCGTGTGTGATGGATCGTACCGGCCATCATCAACGAGTATGCCACCATCAGAAAATACCTGCCGTAAATAGCCAACAATAAGTTTCTGGCCGTGTTAATTAAAGTCAGACATATTTATTACAAATGATACACCTAATTATTTTTCTACTATTATCTAGTATTATAAATCTATCTAATATTATAAATTATTAATATTAAAATTATACTGAAATTATTAAAAACTGTAAAATTATAATAATTTTAACGAGTTACCATTATTGGTTATTAGTTATTATTATTATTAATATTATTATCAACAATAACATCGTTTGAATTATGAAATAAAATACATCCGGGATTATGTTCATTTATTTTAATGCAGATATTTATGCTGATTGTGAATCTGAAAACGATGCTCCTCTATCATGTCAGGTTTTCAAGATATGAAGTTTTTATTCCCGTATGGTTTGCAATTAACTTTTAAGGGCTAACATTAAATTAACCAGAAACTAGTCTTGGATATCAAGCAATAGCTTGACGTATATCTTCAAACATTTTTTGTCGTTCAGTTTTAGTACTTCGGTCATTTCCCTATAATAGTATAACATTTTCAGGTTTGAAATAATTGTAAACGACTGAACATGTTCCTCACAGGAAAATTCAGGTCAGTTTTGGTCCAATCATCTATCAGTCTGAAAAGGCGAAGTACTTTTAGAAGTGTCCTCGCATCAAATTGGTTTTCATTGACGTTTCTTCGTAACTTTGCCTGTGATGAATTTATGGCAACAGTCTAGAGGCTGATAAGTCTATAGTGTTATATTTGAAAGAATGACCTGACCAAGACAGACTTCTTCTGACCTGACCTTATTACAATTAAAAGGAATCTATGAAATTCTGCAATTTTTATTTAAAAAAACTCATTCAGGATAATCAAAAATCTGCTAAACAATATCGGATAAGTTTAAATGAAACAACAGGTTCCCCACAGGAAAATCTGGTTTACTTTTATGCCAATCATCATTGGGCTTCACGAAGAGCAGAGTTTTCATAATCCTTTCTTCCAAACTTTTTCGGATAATAAAATTCTTGCCTGGAAAAACATTTTTAAAACATTGAAATACAACTGAATATTCAAGAGAAGTGTGTATACTTTTCCATCGAATTGTTTGCAATTTTTCAAAAGTTCACAAGTACGTAAGTACGCCTGAGATTGAAATTTATTATTAATTTCGCTAGTTTCTTAATATGTGTTACATCGCGTTTTTCGAGTTTGACCTTTAGCGCTTTAAGGCCCGGTATTTTAGCGTCCTTCGCCCAACTTGTCGACTCTTTGACGCACCGCCCGCGAGTTGGCAAATTTGTTGAAGATGTTTGAAGTTGGAAAATTGTTGGAAATTGCAAACACGTCGCCCCCATTCAGCGGCGTCAGTGGTGGCGCTTGCAGCCCTTGCACACACATGTTCGTTCATTCTTTCTCGCCTTTGCCTGCCTCTCCTTGACGCCGGCGTATCTCGCAACACGTGTAAGCCGCCGCTCGTGACATGTGTACACGTGGGGGTGGTAGAACGGCGGTAAGCGACGTCGTCGCCGTTGTTAGAATATCGCTGGAAGCTTTTAAACATGTGTTCGACCGAATGAATGGAATATTCACCGGCGCCGAATGTAGACATTGCTTAATAACGCGTCGCGTCGATCTACCCTCAACCCCGCCGCCTCCGCCATACCCAGCCAGGGCTAAAAAAGAAGCGGGTGCAAAACACTAGGAAGAAGAAAACCTGCAGGAAGAAGAAGTAGGAGAAAAAAAAACATACACGCTTTCGAGAGACGCAAAAAAATCGATTATAGACCCACACAGTTCGTGTGCGTTGCGTTTTTTTTTTTACACCCCCCCCCCCCCCTTCATTTTTTTCAGTTCCTGCGTTTCTTGCATGCCGGAGGCGAGGTCCTGCTGTTGCTCTCGCGTTTGCAGGTTTTTCCACGGGCGCGTGTCGCTTTTGTATCGTGTTTTCTGCTTGTCGGTCTCGTTTCGACTGTCAATATTAGTTCGGTTTGATTGAATGCCACGTTTTATATTTATTAGACTGGTGTATGCATGCACCATTAAACTTAAATAATGCATACGCTGAAACGGGGATAGGGGGGTGGTTAAGGGGCGAAGAGGTGAAAGGCGATGAGTGTGGTGGGATTCAGCGAGGAAGGAGAGGATGAGTTTTTTTTTTTCTATACCGTGATTGTCGATGTGGCTCGTCAATCCGCCGATAAATAAAAATTGCCTTTTTTCCAGGCGGCCGAAACGCAGTCGAAAAAAAGGGGTGGAAAAGCAAAAGTCATCCCAGAGAACAGCTGCCCAAAAATCGCTTTAATCTCGATTCCATCGGCATCGATGTATAAACAATCAAAACACGCGGAGCGCCGCTTTAATCGATATTCAATCAGGCTGGGTAATGCGTAATGCGAGAAGTGCGATGCGATCATTTAATTCCTTTAAATCTCTTCGACGTTTCGGAGGGGGTTGGGGGTGCAGGCTACTTGGGCGATGATACACCCTTAGGCCGCTCGTGGGAGAGTCTTTTGCGGAGATTGATAGAAAGTTCGGACTATCAATGGCGCTTGTTTATCGCTTTATTTCGTATACAACGCCGCGTCGAGGGTGAGCTCAGCGTCTCAAAAGCGGGCGCTTTCTTACGCCACCCTCGGCCTTGCACGCGCGCGTCTTGAGGAGTTTTTCGACTGCGTGCGCGGATTACGCTTTCGTTGATAAGACTTCCGGATTTGCCGACTTGGAAGCGGCGACGCGTTCGCATTTATACACACAGGCCTGCTCGAGGTGTAATTGAATTACACAAGTCGGCATTAGACGGTTTAATCAAGGCGCAAAAATCGTCGTGCTTTTACTTGCGTTTACTCCAGATTGCATACAAGCGTGGTTTCTAAAGTACATTCATAAATAACAACAACTTTCAGAATTTCATAGTTCTTTCATTCCAAAATGACTAGTAGTTTGTACTTCATGTCATTTTTTCAGTGTCATACATTTTGGACATTTTCTGAAGGAACCTTTTTTTATCCAGCTTTGAGTTTGTTACATATTCAGGCACTTTTAGAGACTGTTATCGAAAATTTAATAGTTGTAAACGAAAAAACAAATTCCGTACAGTCCTGTCCAATATTTTTGTATTGTTTTATAGTTAAAGTGCATTTTTGCTTATGTGAATTCCAATTCTAATTAAAAATACGAAAAATATATAAATATATATTTTCTCACAAAACAATTGACGTCATATTCTAGAGAATTTAATTATCTATAAAATTAAGCTTGATTGAGCGAAATCGATTTGGTAGAATTTTGTCAATCGTGTACGCAAAGTAAAAAAAACGCCGTTGCAAAAACCAGTGTTTAAACGTCTTTAAACATGAGAATACTATTTTTATGTGCATTATAACTACAAAAATACAGGAGCTATCGACTTCCAATTTTGAGGGAACATTCTTGAATAGTTTACCTATTGATTTAGACTATTTCAAAACAAAATAATTCGCTGCTAATTATCGGTGAGGTTAGAAAATGTTTTCAAGTCATTCTTGCTGAAATTAGCATGAATAATCAAATCTGCGCCTGTTTTTCACGTTGATTCATCGTCGGCGCCATGGTGGCGCTCGTTGCACGAAGATGCAGCCGGCTTCGCCGGATTTAAATGCAAGACACACGCGGATCACGTGCGCGCAATTACCGGGGCAGCGCGGGAGTGTTAATTAGGAAATGCGACGATTCATGAATGAACGAAGAAAAAAGCGACGCGCGGCGCCTGAATGAGTCTTGCGCGTCATTCAGACGCATTCTAACATTAGTCATCGTGCGTTTTTCCTCGAGTCGTTGTTGTTTTTCGCCCCTCTCAGTTGGCTGGTTGGTGGTTCGAAAAATGGTGACGAGGCGAACGCGTGGCAGGGCGCAATTTGCGTACGGACTCGATGCGGCATGAAGTTGCGACTTTAATAACACATAAATGGGACACATGGCATGGGCCGACGGACGCGTCGTGGCGGGGGAGAACCGCGCACCAGCCGCCTAGGAAAAGACAAAAAGTTGCTTGTTAGCTTCGGGATCCGGTACAAAAGCCGCAGAGCCGCACGTAGCTAATCTCTTTGTAAATTATGCATTCATGGCTGAAATAAAGTTGGAATGAATAAAATTGCATTGCATTGTCGAGATGAAAAGATGTTCCATTAGCCAGAACACGCTGGCCCATCTCACACCACTTTATTATACTCATGCGTGTTTCGAATTTTATTTGTAACTGATAGCAGGTTTCGTTTGGTATTCAGTAACATTCTCTGTAATCTTCTAAGGGAGAAGCACATTTGATGTCGGTGCTGATCAGGGTTTTCAGGAATGATAAGGAATACTTGTCAGATTCTAAAATAGTAGTCACAATTTAGTTTAGGCAAAATTAGGAAGAAATTCATTAGCTTTCCAAATACTCTTTGGTTTTTCCTTTGGAATCAAAATTAAAGTCACTATAGTGTACGCAGCTAAGCGATCAACTCAGTTGTTTCATCATTCTGATGAATTTCTTGTATTTTAATTTTTAGAAATAATTAATTGAAAATGAATCTACTTAAAAATGAAGTTAACATGAAGTTAAAACTTTGATGATGCATGCTAATTTCTCTACGAACACTTCAGCACATTATCTGATTACTCTCAGTCCTGATGGATTACGCGCAGCTAAGAGAAAAGTTGGAAAAAACCTTTCGAAACGTAAAAATGTGAAAATAAAGCAGCGTGCATGCCCGCTGAAGATACAAAAGACGCAACAAACAGCGTGCTGAAATTATCTCCTCACTTCAAACGCAAGCGCAAGATGCGATTTCCAAAGTTATATCTGTTTCGGCGCGTTCAGCCACCGCGGTTTCCGCAATTCTTTTCTTTCCCTCCTCGGCCGGTATCGCCCCGAAACCTCATTCTCAAGTTAACAACGTTAGTGCACGCCGACTGGCGGCGGAGGAGGCTACGGTATGAGGGTGGGCAACGTGCCCGAGACGGTCGAGATAACGAATCATCGGAATTTAAACTTTTCTTTTATACTTCGCCCACCCCGCTTTTATTTCGTTTTATTCGCGCGCGTGCTTCATTTCTTCGACGGCGGCTGCTGCGACGTGCTATCGCACGTACTCTTGAGGCGTTCGTCCAGCGTTGGTGATGGCTGAGACTAAGGGATGGCTGGGGAGATGGCGAGGCGGCTAGGGCGGTAATAAAAATCTAATGAAAATAAACAGAAAGCAGAAACGCGCCGTCGTGCTTCCGGTTTAGCGAAATTCGCCTCGGATTTGCGGAATTTACGGCGATTTTTAGACGGGGTGGCATTTTTGCACTTTTCTGCGGTCGCAGTTAATTAAACCCTTCTTTTTTCGGAGGTACGCGTAATTGCGAGCGTATTCAGTGTGTATACCGGCTGAAACAAAACCCAAAAAAGTCATTCAGCCTGTTTTGGAAGCTGCTATCTCAAATTGGAAAGTTCTAAACGAATGAAGAGGTTCCCCACAGGAAAATCCAAGTCAGTTTTGGACCAATCATCTATCAGTCTGGATAGGCGAGAGAATTTTAGAACTGTCCTTGCATCAAACTGGTTTTCATTGTCGTTTCTTCCTAACTTTGCCTGCGATGAATTTATATCAATAGTCTATAGGCTGATAAGTCTATATTGTTATTTTAGAAAGAACCCTGATCAAGATAGACTACTTCTGTCCTGACGTTAAGGCAATTAAAGGAAATGTCTATGAATTTTTGGAATGTTTATTCAGGAAACTCATTCAGTATGATCTGAAATTTGCTATACAATATTTGATAGTTCTATTCGAAGAAACAGGTTCCCCACAGGAAAATCCAGGTCAGCTTTGGACCAATCATCTATAGCCCGGATAGGCGAAGTACTTTCAGAACTGTCCTGGCATCAAACTGCTTTTCATGGTCGTTCTTTCCTAACTTGGTCCGTAATGAATTAGTATTAATAATTTAAAGGCGGATTAGTCTATATTGTTGTTTTTGAAAAAAATCCTGATCACGATAGACTTCTTCTGTCTTGACATTAAGACAATTGAAGGAAATGTCTAATGAATTTTTGAAATTTTTATCTAGAAAACTCATTCTGGATGATCGGAAATCTGATATACAATATTTGATAGTTTTAAACGAATGAACAGGTTTCCCACAGGGTAATCTAACTCAGTTTTGTGCGAATTATCACCAGTCTGAACAACGAGACACTTTTACTATAAAATGATCATCTTATTATTATGTAATGATGAACTTCTTATCATCTGTTGATTCCTCGTAAGTATGAGTTGCCCTTCTTCGGTTTACTTTAGTTATAGACCACCTGAACACAGTTTTTCAACCATATTTTCACCCCTTCAGACAATTAATGTCTAACACAATTGTGATAAAGGGTCTTAAATGATGTTAGTGCCATCCATTCGAAGTACATTTAATAAAATGATGTTGTATTGTTCGAAACAACGTCGTAGAACATCGTAGAACACGCTTTGGTAGTTTCGCAAACTGAAATTCGGTGAAGTACCTACATCTACCCCTCCCTAGACCAAGCTAACTAATTCATGCTCCTTGATCCCCAAGCTGGTCGCGTAGACATAACATCGTCGTTGCACTCAAGCGGGCCGTTTTCGACAATGCACGAGCGACGTTTTCGTTTGCGTCCTCCTTAATTCGTCCTCGTGAGTGTCCAAACCCACCACCCGGACCCGGGACGACAGCGCGCAACCTCAGCCACCGCCACGATTCGTTATTGTTCACACGTAACCTACCCTGCGCGGACCATCCAACCCTACGCGCTCGCCTGCATTGAATTATTGATATCAAACTACCGGAGCCGTGCAGGAAGCCGGCGAAAAACATGCCCACCACGCACGTACAGCAAGCTCACATGCACACCGGGAAATAGAAAATCCTCCCCCCCGTCCTTTCTCACCCCTCCTTCCCTCCTTCAGCCCCTTGCTTTTCATAACGCTGTATAAATTTCTAAAGGAAATTGCAGCGGATGCTTTCAGCGGCCACTTTCGGTCTTGCAATGACGAGTACAAAAAAAAAAACGAACAAGTACCCGAGAAATTGTTATGTTATTGTGCTATTATTGCATTACCATCAAGCTGTCGGGAGCTTTAGTGGGTGGACGGATGGCTGGAAGAGACGACGACCACGATAACCGCCCCTCTTGCAGTCAATTTCGCGGAAATTATGCGAGACAATGTGGAAAAAGTCACGTAATTGAGAACGAATTTGATATGATGAAAAAGCGGCGGCGCGGGGAAAAAAATTCAATTCAACAAGGTCGGAATTAATGACTTCTTAAGTCTTTTCAGCATAATTAAATTACGCAAAACGATGCGGCCGTTGGAGGCGGCGGGCGGGCGATGTTGGCGGTGGTTCTGGCAGTGGTGCTGGCGGTGGTACTGGTGGTGGTGGCGCAATAGCTCTCGTCGAGAGTGCACTTTAACCCAAAAAACGGACGCCACTTTTTATAATCCCCCGTTTTCTTCCACCACCCGAGCCGGTGCGGTGGGAGGAAAAAACCCTCGGCGACAAAAGAAAAATCCACTTGTCGGTTAATATTTTTAATTACGTCCCACCCGAGTATCGAGTCGAGTGGTCCTTTGTCCTTTGTGCGTCTTCATAAAACCAGACCACATGCAAAATATTTATCTTACTCAAATTTAATTCATTTTAATTGAAATTATATTAATTGCACAGAGTTTCACGAGTTTTATTTTTGTTTAAGCGTTGTCCCCGGGCATTTCTCATTAATAACTGAGGCCTGTTTGGATGTTTGCCCAAAGTTAGTATAGAAATTGAAAAATTTTATTAGGAATTTCCATAAGAAATTTTAAAATAGAGTGTGCCTCTTCTCCTTTGCATATGTTGCTTATAAGACTCTACTTAGTATAAATTTTGAAACCCCAGATTTTTTCGTTTGGTGCAAGTGCTCTAGAAAGTGGATTAAAGTTAGCAATTTTCAATGGATCAGTACATAAATGGATATACATTCTTGATTAACTCCGAAACTAGAAAAGTGTCTCTCATGATGTTTAAACAAAATATTTGCAAATTCATAGGGGAATACAATGGTGCAAAACAATTAGTGATTAAATCGGTGCTTATAGGAAAAAGGGGCAAATACAGAGATAATTAATTGAATTTGGTAAGACAATATACTTTTCTTTAGTGGGATACCTATGGCATCTTTTTATATGTGAAATTTTTGCAAAAATATTTTATTTTTATTTCAATGATGACTCAGAAATCTGAACAGTCAGCAAAATTTCTTCTCGCAGTTATAATCGTTGCAAATCATCTCAAATTCACCGCTGCGAAATTACTAGAAAAAAATCAGAATTTTTTTTGTTACGGGTCTCCATAACTAAATTAAAAAAAGAATGTGCCTCTTCTTCTTCGGATATGTTGTTCAAATAACCCAAATTAGTCTAAATTTTGAAACCCCGAATTTTTTATATTGGTGCAAGTGTCCTAAAACTTCGATTAAAGTTTGCAATTTTCAATAGGTTAGTCCATAAGAGGATATACATTCTTGATTATCTCCGAAAGTAGCAATGTGTGCCTTATGATGTTCAAACAAGATAATCTGCAAATTCATGGGGGAATACAATGGTGTAAAACAATTAATGATTAAATCGGTGCTTATAGGAAAAAGGGGCAAATAAAGAGATAATTAATTGAGTTTGGTAACATAATAAACTTTTCTTTAGTGCGATAGCTATGGCATCTTATTATACGTGAAATTTTTGCAAAAATATTTGATTTTTTATTGCAATGGTGTCTCAGAAGTCTGAACAGTCAGAACTTTTTTTTCTGCTAGTTATAATCCATGAAAATCATCTCAAATTCCTGTTAATCTTCCAATCCATAAGTTTAGCCTCTCCTGCGAAATGTTGTAGATTAAATTTACGGATCAATTAGGCTGATACTTGTACTCATTAGGGAAATATGTATTTCCGGGAAACTATTCTTTCCGTCCCTGGCGCAAATCGTAACGAAATTAGAAATTCGTTAATTCGCGAAACGTTCGTCAGCCGCAGGCGCACCCAGCGGGACCGAAACTACAAAACTCCTCGAACATTTAATCTAATAACAAGCGCTCGGTGACGAAGGGAAATTATTGATAATCATCATTTCCGGAGCGCTCTGCACGCAAGTGTAGCATGTAGCAACTCGTCCGGACAGCATATCGATATTATTCGAGCGAGTTGCGGACGTGAGAGTGCTTCCATACAGCTAGAAATTTAAACTTTTAATTGACATTTTCTTTATCGTTCCACCGATAGAAGCGCACAAAAAAAAAAGAGTTAATCACGCTCGAGATAATTTTTTCGAAAGTTTCCAATAATTGAATTCATCGTCGGCGAGATTGCAGCGCAAAAGAATAACAGAATCGAGCGGAATAACCTAGAAGAGCGCAAGTTTGAGCTGCAATTCAGCAGCACTGCTGTCCGCGACGACGATTCTTCCGGTGCCCGGCAGGGTTTTCCAGTTTTCCAGCTCGGGGAAAGGGCATCGATGACATCGTTACAATAACCGTATCCAGCGAGCTTTTAATGAGAATCTCGAGCTTGGGAACCGAGCGCCGGGATTCATCCAGCGTGAGCACGACAAACTTTTTAAATATTTCATAGCTCTGCGACTAGGAGTAAAAAAAGACGCGATTCTTGCTCGGTCCATTCTCCTTTTTCTTCCATAAGCAAAATCAACATGAATATTCAATTATTTCGATCGTGCAAAAATTCTACCTGAAAATTGTTCATTTTTCAGCTTTTTATAGGCATGTTTGATAGTCACATGGCCTGGGAATGATCTTGAACGTAAATATAAACATTTCTTTGCAAATTTAAAGATTTATGTAGGATTTATATAAAGATTACATTAATGGGATAGGGCTAACATGATATAGACGGAAAGAAGGTATCCTAGAGAACAGAGTGATACCAAATTTATTACATATCCTCTGGTATTGGCCCTTTGGCGACCATTTGCGATGATATTTCGAAGAAATAAAATTCATTGATTTTTCGAAGAAATAATTTAAAAATCAACCATAAATTGTAAAAAAAAACATTTCGTACTCCGATGAGACTGGGCTAAAAATGTTATTATCAGAAAGATGTTGTCCTAAGGAGTAGATTGGTACCAAATTAATTACATACTTTCCAGAAATTGCCCTTGCACGACGAGTTTCAATTTTTT
Organism: Weissflogia rhopalogaster; assembly: GCA_019419845.2. Classification (NCBI taxonomy): domain Eukaryota; kingdom Metazoa; phylum Arthropoda; class Insecta; order Coleoptera; family Staphylinidae; genus Weissflogia; species Weissflogia rhopalogaster. The sequence continues at coordinate 16,489 of WSZQ02149449.1, forward strand.
TTAAAGAATTAATATAAAATTCGAAATTTCTTACGAAAAAAGATCATGCACCAATGAGACATGGTTAAAAATGATATTATCAGAAAGACGGTGTCGTTGCGAGTAAATTGCTACCAAGTGTATTACATACAATAGCCCTTTAAAAACCATATGCAGTTATTTTTTCCAAGAAATAAGATAAAAATCAAAAAGATATCATGCACCTTTGAGACAGGGATAAAATGATATTACCGTCGGAGTAGGATTCTTTTAACGAAATTGACGAAAATCATGTTGTCGAGTTAAGAGAGGCAATTCGCCGCTAGTGTGAAAGAGTCCTGAGAATCAAAAAATCATAAAAGCGAAAATAAATCATCCATCTAGGAATAGAGCAAAGCATATTAAAGACTAGTATAAGTAGTGAGTTTTTATGATTACGACTACAACGAACGAAGAAGGTCGACTGCAATTGGCACGAGAGCGATAAATAATTTATGCGTCCGACTTCCCGTCGAAATGGGCGACACTAAAAAAAAACGTCTTTACGCGGCCGAAATCTAATGAAAGCGCAACTTCAGAAGTTTGTTTGAGTAATACACACAATAAAAAGCACATACGCGCATCTTTGCGGCGCACTTATTGTCATGATCGTCTACAGATAAGCGTGGCAAACAGATGCGAGATTGACGGGATGCTGTGGTCTGGCGGCGCGCGTAAAATCGCAAAAGAACGCATGCTAAGTGCGCCACACGCAAGTGCGGTTCACGCCAGTTGTGCACTGAGTTGTGAGTGAGCTTTCAGAGCTCGACGCGTGTGGGCAATGGCGCTATCTTCAAGCGGCCATCTCACAGCGCGTCAACTTAAGTCAGCGAGAGCTTAAGTAGCAATAAAAAGAGCTTTGTCTGGCAAACGCTGAGCGCACGCAATAGACGCTCGTATGATCTGATTCAGCCGTAGTCCGCCTGAAAAACAAACGAGTGTACCTTTGACCACACGTCTTTTACAGTCGTATATAATAGATTCTTATTGTTTAATCACTATTTCATAATTAGATATATCCGTAATTACTGAGACTCACAGATTTTACTTCCACTACTTGGAGCTATGCGATTTTACGTTTTTAAATATAAATATTGACAAACTTACAAATATGGCAAATCAGTTCATTATTTTAACTGGCAGTTAAATCGATTTACAATTTTAACTGTCAGTTAAAGCATAAAAGCCTATTATAAATCATCACTAAAATACAATTTGCTCAAAATTTAACTGCCAGTTAAAACAGGATAACAACAGGATAAGTGAGTGAAAAGTTAACTGGCAGCTAAATCTTTTTAAAATTTTAACTGCCAGTTAAAGCTTAAAAGCATACCATAATAAATCATGACTAAAAATACAGACAGCGAATTAAAATTTGAAAATTTAACTGCCAGCTAAATAAAAATGAATTTTAACATCCAGTTAAATTAATTTATCGATAAAATTATTTTTTAAATTTAACCAATATTAGCAATATGCATCAGCGTCATTTTTAACTGACAGTTAAATAGAAATATTGACAAACTTTTAAATATGTCAAATCTGTTAATAATTTTAACTGGCAGTTAAATTGAGTTCGAATTTTAACTGTCATTGAATTGAAAAAATAATTGAATAGAGCTAATGACCATAGTAGTCGATGTGCAGTAAATAAAAAAAAACTGCCTGTTAAATTAATTTTTAACTGGCAGTTAAGTCGGTTTAACAAAAAATGTATATTTTATGTAATTTCAACGAAAATAGTCTTAAATTTTTTAAGAAAAAAACTTTTTCATTATTCGTGAATACAGTTTCAAACAGTTTATTGAATCTAATTGTAAATGTCATCACGTAAATGACTTCGCTGAGAAGTTATCGATGAAATGTTTTTGAGTGAAAATGTAAAACCTCTTTAATTCCGCCTTTTGTCGAGTATAAATGTATCAGCTTTTTAACACCGGCTGTCGGGTGCAAAGTGCAAGATGTAAACAATTTTCGCGCCGGTTTTCCTCGACGCGACATTTTCGAGCTTCCCGACGAGCTTTAAAGCTTTCCGATGCGCGTTTCTTTAGAAAATCTCAGACACTTTGGGATGGCGCCGTGCCGCCGGCGTACGGAGGCCAAAGCTCGAGGCTTTGAGCTTCACTTTTACTATATTATCGCGACGTGTCCCGCCCGTTGACGCCGCCGACGACGACGCGATCCTTTCTTCGCGACGACGAACGCCGACTCCTTGGGAAGACGCACCTGATTATAATCTGTTCCCGTTTTTTAGCCAACACCATACACAAATCCAATTTAAATTTGTTTGCACACCAACGGGGGCAATAGAACGAAGGAGCCAAGTTGGCGTCACTTTATCGTAAGAAGTGACAAAAAAAAACGAACGAAGGTAATTAATTAATTTCTGATGAAAAGGTTGGTAGTTTCGTGGGGCTGACTACGGGGGCTGACTGTCGATGGGTGTGTGTACCGGTAGTCATCAGCCGTCAGCGTCGAGCGAAATTAATTTCTTAATCCGACTTAGAGTGATCTTTCCGGCATGGGAAAAGTGGACTAATAACGGGCGGGCGTAACAAAAGGAGCTGCGCTGCTTTGTTCCGAAGCTCGCGGCGAAATTCGCGCAAACTACTTACGCACGCCGTGTTTTCGGAGGCTTTTCAGGAGTTTTAAGCGAGTGCGCTCTTTTCACCCCCACCCTCGGGATGTAAAGGCTTGACTTATTTCCATTTCCACAACGCGTTGGGTGAAGAAATCTTGAATGCTTGTGATTGAAACTGCTCTGAAGTTAACTACAAAACCTAGCTACAAAGATTTGTTAGCATTTCTTATGAGAAGTGAATTTTCACATGTAGCACCTGTGATTTACATATATTATTGACATCACCGAGGTTAATACAAATGTGCAAGTCCGGAATTTTTACGATTTTCTTCTAGACGTGTAGAGCCAATCAAAGTTTGGAATTTAACATGGAATTGTCCATAAGGCGATTTAAAATAGTAATTAACTCGAAAACTGGAAGAGTGTAGCACTTGTAAGTCACATCAAAAATTTGCACAAAATTAATGGAATACAGATATGGAATACAGATATGGACATAAAAGTGTCCATAAGATGATATAAAACTGTAGTTGACTCGAAAACGAGCACGAGTTTAGCACCTGCAAATCACATGAAAAATAATGGAATCGAATATATTGAAGACATTTGAAAATTGCCTTATCAATTTGTTTAACTGTTAGTTAAAATTACATATTGATTTAACTGACATTTATATTAAAATTAGGAAATTATTTCTTCTATCCTTATTCAAAAATAATAAGTTGAAATAATAAATCGATTATTTAACCGAGAGTTAAATATATAAATCGATTTAACTGGGATTACCACCAGTATAATTAATACTAATAATATTACTACCAGTATAAAATGTATTCTCATCGAATTTATCGACAATATTGGATGAACGATCAAACTATTTGTTAGTTTGATCGTTGCCAGTTAAACATTCATATTGATTTAACTGGCTGTTAAAAATTCGTATTGATTTAACTGACAGTTAAAATTTGAAATTTTAATTCGCAAATTCTAGTTTTTATCATAATAGTAGACGTTTATGATTTAACTGATTGTTAAAATTTTAAAACAATTTAACTGCCAGTTAAAATTAAAAATATAATTAACTCAAAAATTCAGTAACTGGAAGAGTGTAGCACCTATGTGTCACATGCAAAATGTGCCAAAAATTAACTGAATACAGATATGCATGTTCCGTTTATAGTTATTGCAAAGCAACCCCTGCGTGGGAGGGGGGGGGCGCGGTAAGAAGAAGAAAGGGTAGATTCTGATGGCGTCTCGACATTAAACATTATACGCTGCATTTACTCTAACAACGTGTTAGTGTAATATTACTCTCGTTCGTCGATGTGAGTGTGAGGGCATTAGTTACACGCAACGCCAAAATATCGTACACATTTTCATCATTTTGTGAACCCCCTCTTCAACGACACCATCTCTGATAGGGAGGGGAACGGGCTTGTCGTTCGTCATAAAGAAATAAATATACAGTGTGTAACTCTAAAAAAAATGCCTAAATGCGTCGCTTCTTTGCCTGAATCGCGTTCTCATCACCCGTCATCTATTGCAATTTGTCCTTTGCAGACTTGCAAATTGAATATATGCATGTGTTTATATGTATGTGTACGTTTATGTGTATGTGCAAGTTTATGTGTACGTATTGCGTTTATGTGTACGATCCGAATGTGTTTGTGTACCTACTTGTACTTAGTACATACACATTCACATTATACAGACGAAAGTGCTCTTCAATGTCGCTCCCTTCGGATGCGGCGCGTTTGTTTGCTGTGTGATGTCGTGCCATCCACTTCCATACTTCATAAAGAGTGGCGGCGGTGGCAGCGACGCGCGGGCGGCGTTGCTCGCATGTTACTAAACGTCCGTAACTAAAGAGAAGTTAATTTATATTCCTAATGAGCGCTTTTCAAGTGCAGGACGCGTGCCTCGCACTCTCGTTTTTGCATTATTACCCCAGTGCTCTCTCTCTCTCTGCAACCCACACTCCATAGCCACCCCCTCATCTCCACCCCCCACCCACCCTCCAAAAACGCAGAGCGTGTATATATAGATATAGATCCCCTAGAATTGACGGCTAATGGCGTAGCGGCAGGGTGGAGCACCCGCCCGCAGGCAATTGAATGGCCCGACAGTTGCGACTATTAGCGGCAACAAAAACGATATTTAAATCGGGTGCGCAAATTTATGATGACGCCAATTTCACGCACACAAATCGAGCCCATTAGGCAGGGCGCACGCAAACAAACTGCGCTCTTTTCCACCCTCCGGCTAAACGGCTCCAGCGGGGGAAGGCTTTGCTGACTAATTCGCGCTTCTCTGAATGATTCCTGCATGTATAGATATGTCTTACAATTTTAGAATATTCAGTCTGTGCTGTATGTTGAAGTTATAAGGTCTTTTAACGTAGATTCCATGTAAAATGAAGATTAAAATCTCTCAAAATTAACCCCAGATGCCTTTACTATGCCTTAAATGCCTTTACAATTCCATTCAAATACCTGCTTAAATTCTTTACAAAATTTACTCATAGAATTAGTTTGATGAAGTGGTATTTTTACGATAAATACGTCTGTTCAGACTAAGTATGTTGGCATTATTAGTCTCAACTTCAACGGTATATAACATTTTTTCTAAACAAGTAATCGAAAAACTATTACTGACCATAGTGGTAAATTTCATTCTGAATCGATTGGTGTATAATTTTGGTACATATAACTTAGGAAAGTATAAATAAATCTTAAATCTTTAAGAAAAGTCATTTCAAGTCATCTTTCCGACAGCGATAAATTTCGACGTTGTTAGACTCAACTTTTTTGAATCATAATATCGTTTCTAACTAATTAAATTCAAAACTATTTTTTGGGATTGTAGCCAATTTTATGCTGTAGCAAATAGTGCTTGATTTATAATTCTACGATTTTAGGAAATACGAAAAAAATGGACAAATTTAAACGTTGTCATTTTTCTGAAACTGCTAATATTGATACTACTCGTCTCAACTTCAATGATTTATAACATTATTTCTAAACTAGTAATCAATAAAAAATTATGTGAGGTTGTAGTAAATTTCATTCTGAATCATTCTGAATGGTATATAATTTGTGTACATAGAACGTAGGAAAATATAAATAAATCTTAAATCTTTAAGAAAAGTCATTTCAAGTCATTTTTTCGACAGCGATAAATTTCGACGTTGTTAGACTCAACTTTTATGACTCATAATTTCGTTTCTAATTAATTATATTAAAAATTATTTTATAGGATTGTAGCCAATTTTATATTGAAACAAATAGTGCTTAATTTATAATTCTACGACTTTGGAAAATAGGAAAAAAATTGACAAATTTAAAAGTCATTTTTCTGAGACTGTTTATATTGATATTTTTAGTCTCAACTTCCACGATTTATAACATTAGTTCTAAACAAGTAAACGAAAATCTATTACAGGAGATACTAGTAAATTTCATTCTGAATCGATTGATATATAATTTGTGTATATAGAATGAAGAATGAAGTAAATAAAACTTAAATCATTTGAAATAGTCGTTTCAAGTTATTTTTCTAACTGCGATAAATTTCGCAATTTTTAGTCTCAATTTTCATCACTTACAATATCGCTTCTATGTAATTAAATGAAAAACTCGAGAGTATCTAATGAAACAACGTTTAATTGATAATCAATCGCTGCATCGTTAAGAATTATACGGTTGGTATAGTAGAAATTATAAGGAAACAAAGTTTGATTTACACTTTATTCTTTCATTGTGCCGCTTCGTAATATATTTATCAACTGAACTAACCGGTCACATTTCACCTTTCATCCCCGTAGTTTTTGTTTTTATATATTTATTTTTTTGCTAGAATGTGCGTCAATTACGTACAATTCGACGTGTAATTTGCTTTCAAGGCTGGTTTGCAACGCGCACGCGGCAATCGTTTGTGTAATTTGTAATTATTGAAAACGCTATTAAGCACCACCGCTCTCGGACGCGGTTGCGAACCACACATCAACAAACAAGTAATTTGACAGCAAACAAATTGCTATTTCGTGCTCGCACTCACGTAGTGCAACCAAAAAAAGAACTTATACAAGATGCGTGAGTACGTCGTTATGATTGACGTACACTGCGATCGGTACCGGCGCATTTCCCCCCTTCGTTCAGGGGGTTGGTTTTCTGTTAAAATTAGGAAATATTTTGCCCCCGGGGATTTGGCACGGAAATAGTGAGCCTCGCGAGTGCCCTGCGTTTTCCTAAAAATAATCAACTTTACGACCTGTCGACACTCGCTGCAGGGGGTTGCACTGTGACCTTAAATCAATTAAGGGGTGTAAAATAAGCGACGGCAGCCGTTAAAAATTTATAGTTTTATCTGCTGTTGTCGCTTATTTTGGAAATGAGTCAGCAGGAGTTTTACACTCCTGTTGGACGAAGAAAATGAAGAATTCTAAGGAAATGAAAGGAAGCGAGACGTCTAATCGATATTCGAAAACGGTTTCAGGAGTCAGGAAAAGCTTATGACCAAAGTTACGCGGCAAAAAATGATTTTCATCTGTGGGGGTAAAGTTTGTAGTTTCCCGCCAGCTACAGCCGTAAAATCGTACTCGCGACCACGAAGCGAGGAGGAAAAACCGTATTTCATATTCGGCATTTGGCCGTTTTATTACCATATTTCCAACCCCTCGTACCTTGCGGTGAGCGTCCTGCAAAACGTCTTTGCGATTGCCAGTGAGTACAAGCGTTTTGAGGGGGTTCAAAGTCGGTTTTGCCGCTGGCATCGTTTTGACGTTGCTTCGGCATTCGATTGTTTTGCGTCGTGTTGTTTCCAATATCGCCGGGTAACACACGCTACAAAACCACCAAAAAAGGAAATCCACCCCCGATATTTCCACCACGCTTTCTCATTCCTCTTGGTGGAAATGTTTGCGTTACCTATGTATACGCAGGTCATTTTTGCTTTCGTGCGTTTGTTTCACTCACAAAAATCCACGAATTCGACATTTCTTCGCGCTGTTTTCCGTTTTTCCAGCTTTTCGCACACGTCTTGTTTTGCTTGCCTTGTTGTCCAAAGAAAAACTCACCATAGTGAATTTCTCCGAGTTACGCTCGAGTTAGTTGCATCTTGTGAGTTATTTGCGTATTTTTGATACGTCGAAAATGCTGAACGTACGTCGATTACACGCAATTTGCTTCGCGGTTCATACAAGAAGCGACACAAAGTCGATGGCGGTAAAGTCGGTACAAACAGTTGGTGGTGGTTGCGGCTGTATTTTGCATGCGCGATACTTGTGTCCGTTCTCCTTAACGTCCTTGTTTACATAATACAAAAAGAGTCTCCCTGTGTACATAGTGTTTGTTTAGCTTTAATCATTCACGTGCAAAGCAGCGCCAAAACAAAACAACATGCTTTCGTCGCGGACAGTGATATCTGTTTAAAATATGCACCAAAACCCCTGTGGGGGGCAGTGGTTCGGGGGTGGTGGTCATGGTGGGGGGGGGGTCGTTCCCGCGCGTAGTGGAATTCGCTCGTATTTTTTCCCCAGCGTTATTTCAGCTTCGGTTTCAATTTGCGCTCGTAATAATACGTTCGAAGCGTCGCTGTGTTATCGCGGAAAATTTAACACAATTGTGCGTGCGGTTGACAGATATGATAATAAATCATTTTATATTACCACGCAGCCGGCGATGGCGGCGGCTTTTTCGCCTCTCCCCCAATGCGCCTCTCTCACACCGCCATTAGCCACTGTCCGACTCGTACGCATTTGAATATTAAAACAATATTTGCAATTACTGCAACTTGCTCGCGCTACTTGTTTGTGTGGATCAACTGCGACTGTGTATCTTTTGCATCATCAAATACGAGCGCGAAATTGATAAATACAATCGCGACGTGTATTAATCGTTTCGCAGCCACCTGACTTCGAGCGTAATTAGATAGTAAATTGATAGCACAACGGCGTGCGGCGTCATTTGTGCGGTGCGTTAATAAATGTCGCCCAGCGTGCGTTGCATATTTGGTTGCAGAGTTTGCGTCGAGTATGTGTCAGCTATTCCATCTTTCGCGCCGCGCCACGCTTGTTTGCGCGTGCACTTTGTAACTGTTTGCAACTGTTAGGAACTGATTGGACGGCGCCGCCTTCCACTCGCCGCCGCCGGAATCGCCGGCACCGTTGCGCCGCTGCTGCAAACTTCGCTTTTTCCGACGTGTGCATCATGACTTTGTTTAAACTTCCAATCAATTTCCCCTTTCGCCTCGACGTCATATTAACAGCACACCTTCTTTTTGCCTTCGACTTTACTTTGTTAGTTTTTCCAGTGTTTAACTTATTTTTTGTTTGTGCAGTGCCTGGCAGGAAATAATAGACTCTCTTGTAAATGTACTTTTATCTTGTTGTTTTCAAATGTTTTTAGACATTTTTAGAATTTGTAGACAAAGTTATGGTGAAGAAGTTGCCTATATTTATGTTGCCTAAGCAACTACATAAGATTATTTTTCTTTTTTCTTGGTAAACTTTCTGAATTTCTTAGTTTCTTGCCTATCTACTAGTTCCATGAGAACTAATCACATGATTATTAATCAATTTATCAATTCATGCGATAAGTATTTACAAGTTTTTGACAAGTTTATAAAATTATCTTGAATTATCGAGAATTTTCAGGAAAATATTATATTTGACATGTTTTTATGGAGCTATGAACTAAATTGCTGTTTTCGCATAAAATTCGACTCAAAAATACGAAAAAAAAATATGAAAATATATATATTTTTTCAAAAAAACAATTGACGTCATATTCAAGGGAATTTAATTATCTATAATATGTACCTTTAAACAGTCAAATATGTTTAGTCAAATTTCTTTTTGTGACATAACTTCGTTAATACTGCAGCTATCGACTTGAAATATAAAGGGGTTATTCTTGATTAGTTTAGCTACTAATTATGACAATTTAATGAATAATTCATAAACACCGTATATTTTTTCACAATAAAAACTTGATATTTTAAAATTTCCATGTTTATATCGCCTCGTTTTTTGAATTGCCCAACTGCGTACTCTCTAGCGTCTTTAGTTCCGATCCGAAGCGGAAAATTTAAAAACTTTTCCAAAGTTTATAAAATTATCTTGAATATGACGTCGGGTATTTTCAAGAATACGTAAAAATTGCATGTTTTTATGAAACTTTAGATTTAGGTTGCTTTTTTTCGCATAAAATTCGACTCAAAAATACGAAAAAAATATGTTAATATATATTTTTTTCAAAAAACAATTGACGTCATATTCAAGGGAATTTAATTATCTACAAAATGCCCTTTTAATCAGACAAATCTGTTGAGAAGAATTTTCTCAATTGTGCACGCAAAATAGAAAAACATAAACTTTCTGAATTTCTTAGTTTCCTGTCCCTCTACTCATGCCATGAGAAATCACATAATTATTTATCAATTTATCAATTGATGCGATAACTAATTACTTTTCAGAAGAAAAAAAAACTACCCAATTGAAAGGTCTACACATCGACTTTTAGCGTGGAACGCCCAAAAGTTAGATAAAACTTTATAAAAAATTGCAAACATCAACGAAATTGTTCGTCAAACAATGCGTGTTTTTTTCAAACAAGCACGCTCAAGTCGCGAGCGATTCAATCCCGTTTGTCTTGCGTATTTCACCACCGAAACTCGAAGGCGTGGAATATGTGCGCGAATGGCGGCGAAGTTTTAGTGGCATTGTTATAGATCCCCCTCAGAAACGGTGGCGTGCGTATAAGACGCATAAAAAGTCCGATCATTAATTATTTTCGTCGATATCTGCAACCGATATGTTCCACTTCACGTTCATCGTTCTCTGCCACCGTGGCGTCGGGGTGGCAGAGCTGTGTTCACTCCGATCGTAATTTTCGCAATGTTTCGGGGAGCTCAGGTTGCCGGTGTGTCTGGTCGTTTCGGGAAAGATGCGACAAAAAACGTCCGAACACCTAGCGCCGCCGATGATAAATTATATTTGCGCGTTTTTTCTTTACTTCGGAATCACTTTCCGTTTCCGGCGATTTAATTGCGCTCGTAATAATTAATTATTGCAAGCGCGACGGGACAAAGTTCGAAGCGAATTTTACCATTGAATATTAATTTTTTACGGGCGTTTAATCATTAATGCGGGTCATCCAGGGCCAAGCATCACAACAGCCGTTCGGTTTGTATCGCTTGGCGTCTTTTTCTGCGGTCCTCTCCTTAGCAACCAATTGATTAAAATTTAACTGGTCGAAGCCACACTCAAGGCGGATTAATTTGTAATATCTGGCTTAATTAAGGGAAACCTCATTTATCAGATTAATAAATACATGATTTTCGCGATTTTTCTAATGTACTATCAATCAAAAAAAAGTCATGTTTATACCGCCTATTTTTTTTACTCAGCTGCGTACACTCTAGCGTCTTTAATTTTGTTCAAAAATGAAAAATCAAAAAGGTGCAGCAAAGTTTATTAAATTATCTTCAAGATGACGTCGAGTATTTTCAAGAAAATCATAAAATTAATTGTTTTTATATAGTTTTATATTTAACGTGAATGTTTTGCATAATCATTCGACTTCAGATACGAAAAACAAACGGAAATAAATATTTTTCCAAAAAACCATTATCATCATATTTTAGAAAATTTAAGATAGATAGATATATTTAACGGCTATCGACCATTACAGTCTTTCTGCCATGAAACAAATGTACATCGTAATACATAGTATATATATAATAGGTTTACATGTTTTTGTATGTTCGTAGTAGTGTGTTTTCAGGAGTTTTGAATTTGATAGGTGAATTTTCAGTTAAAGGAATACAAAGCGGTTCAATGATAACCAAATTAATTGGGTTATTTTTGAATTTTTGTTAGAGTTCGATGTGCCGCATGTTGATGGGGAGTATTTCGGTTTTGGTGTATAATAGGGTGTTTGGAGGGTTATGAAAGGGGGTTATTAGGATGTCGGAGCTTGGTTATGGTTCGCAGTGCTGTGGTTTCTGCTACTTTAATTATGCGCTTTGTTCTGTTGGTAGTATTAGCTAACAATATCAGTGGTATCAGTTGTTTTTTTTTTCATATATATTGCTTTATCGCTATACTTATGTAGTATATACAATTGTAATCTTCTGGCTCAAAATATAAATATAATAACGTGAAAAATATCGGCATTTTGTGGGTATTCAAATGTTTGCTGAACGTCCACAACGAACGGTCAGTGATGCAAATGAAGGTAAACACTGAAAGGCAGGAGGCAATGCATACCAAATAGGCGGTTATAGTTGGACGTTTGTCGTATACACCCCCGCAGGGCCTCCGTGAAGAGTGTATTTCACGAAGCCGAAAATTGACACGACCTTCGCCTTTTTCCCTTTTCGGGTGTCCCTCAGCGCTCTGTTAGCGCAGATATCGCCGTCCTGCATGAATATACGACCACAAGTCGATTCACTTCAATTCGCCCAGCCCGCCATCACTCACAGAACCGCCACCCCCATTCGTGGAGTATGACTTGCGTCCGACTATCTGCTCGACTGACTTCGACCGTCCCCGAGAAGAAAACGAAGAAAAAAAAAAAACAAAATTTAATTCTCGTTCCGTTCTACTTCATTTCGCATTTTTGAATTTGTTTGCGGTCGTAAAACGTCGCTCGTCGCTCATGCCTGCCACCCCCCACCCCTCACAGCGACACACCCGCCCTGCCGCATGCAATAAATATAAAAACGACATCCGGCCGAAATGCATTTCGGTTATTAACGGATTTTACTGCTCAATTTGGTGCTTAATGCATTCTCGGTCGCGGCGTGGGCGCGATTACATCTTTATGTGCACGTCTGCGGCGGTGGCGGCAGCAGCAGCAAGAAAATCGCTTGACTCCACGCTCGGAAAAACCGCGGCATATCAAGTCGTATAATAAATATAAATTTCTTTATACCCATTCGGGCGTTATTCGCCTTTGCCAGCCGGACGAGGACCATCGCCACCGTGCACGACCCGCCCCCAACGCAGCAGGAAAAGAACGAGATCAAAGCGAGACGCACGCATTACTTGATTCAATCTTCCGCTTTGCCGGTCCCATAAAGATCAATATATAAGCGTATAAGTATAATAATGCGTTTCGTCTTACATAAAAGTGATAAATCGCATCGTATTTTCGCCATTTTTTCTATTGTATATGTGTGTATGTGTATGAACGAGATATGTGTATGTGTGTCAAGCCCCTCTATACAATCATTGACACACAGACCCACTCGCCGAATAACCCTCGAATCATCAAACCTTGGCGGTCATAAATCGCTCTCATACCCCTCACGCATTTCATTGCCGAGTAATTAAACTAGGCCGCGATAAAATTTCGAATAAAGCACATGTGTGCTTACACAGCATAGGCATTGACACAAAAACTCATTAAGGCTAAGAATAAGTTTAAGAGCACCCACATCCGACGATCGTACCACGTAGCGGAGAAATAATATAACTAAAATGTGGAATTCAAACTTTGTTCCCAAATAATTTCTACAAATAAGTTCAGTCTAATAACGGCGACACTATCGATTTCACGATCAAAAAAATGACTAGACTTAAAGATTCAAATTTTTCTCAAATTTCCCTTAGCCCTAGGACTATAAATCATACACCAATCGATTCATGATGAAATTTACTATATAATACTGGAAAAGTTTTTCTTTCATTAGCTTAGGGTCGATATTACTACGAGTGAAAGTTGAGTATAGTAACCTACGCCCATAGAAACATTACTAGAAATGGCTAGTGTTAAAAATTCTCTCAACTTCTTCGGCCTATAATATTGATCGTAGGTAAATGATCGAAAAATTATTGGTAATCCTTAATGTCAAATTTAATTCTGAATCGATTGGTAAAATATTTGTCTACATAGGAATATAGGAAATATAGATTAAAGTACAATCATTCGGACAAATCATTTCAAGTAACTTTTCAGGCTGCAAAAATATTGCCGTTATTATACTCAACTTTCAAGAGTTATATTTTCAGATTTAAGCTATTAAACGAAAAAGTGTTACAAGAGTGGCAAATTTCACACTGAGTCGAACAGTACATCATTTAAAATTATAGGATTACGGGAAATATGAAAATAATTGACATCTTTAAAACTCGTTTAAAGGAAATTTTCGGAAAACTATTTTTTGCAAGTTACATTTGATGATTATACTACCACTGATTACACTATCTTTGAGTTTTATAGGATATACCGAAACAAACTACATTTAATGCATAATTAATTACTGAAGAAATGAGAATTCTACGATTTGTAGATTAGGAATTATTTCATAACAAAGTTTGAATTTCACATTTTAGTTCCATCGTTTGGCCCCTACGTGGTTCTGTCGGAATATTGTTCTCTTAATTCTTTCTTAATCCCACCCCCTCCACCACTCTTGCATTTCGCAACAAAAGCTTCCTAAGTAAACAATGCAATAATCGCAACGCATTCAATTGACGGGTGCTATTCGCGCCGACAGATGCAATTGAATAATTAACGTTGCGTAGTTACTCAGTGAACTGCTGGGCAGTAGGAAATAATAGCCTATTTTCGTTCGCATATTACGTCGCATAGACACACGATAATACAGTGATACAGCGCTGAAAAAACGGTCCAAACAAACAACGCATAAATCGAGGGGGTAGAAGCATTAGCTGACGGCATTGAGGCGACTTAATTAATTTCGAAGTGTCATCGTGCCATCATTAAATTCATTACGCCGGCGCATACATTATTGTGCGCGTATGTTTTGTTTCTAAATATAGTTGAAGAAGCGCCGGCATCCCTCGAAATGCTCTTCAGGAACGCATTTGTTTTGAATAGGCGAATTGACGGCGTATAAACAGTCGGTACGAAAATACGGAACAGGAGAGAGAGGCAGTTTGCGTTTAAGGACTATCCGAAAATATACCTTTAACGAGTTAGTGTTTAGTATATTTAGTATGATTTTATTGATTTTACTGCTGTAGTAACCTGAATGAAGTGTCTTCAGACTGAATATTGAAAAATAAATCTGAACCTAGTTATAAAATCAGCCTGAAGGCATTCCCTTCAGGTAGCCAAAGTGATAAAATCGTTTCCTTCAGTTAATTAAAGTAGTAAAATCTGTCATCAGATTAATGTAACTGCCTTCAGAGTGAATAATGACAAAAAAAATCTTAAACTAGCCTGATTCATCCTGAAGACGTTTCCTTCAGGTAGTCAAAGTAGAGAAATCTGACATCAGATTAAAGTATCTCTGAATCTGAAGCAATTACTCATAGAAATTATTCATAGGATTATATAAATATATTTAAGATATACATTTAAAAAAATATATATAAACAATTGTTTTGATTTGTTGCAGGTAAGAAAAAACATTTCGCCACACGTACTCAACATCGGTCCTTAGAGTAAGTACTCAACGCGCTCAACTCGAAAACGAGCGTCGGAGGCGGCGGTGACAAATCGTCGGGTCGTTTGGAGAGCTTACCAGCCCGTCTTGTTGTCGACGATGTCGTCGTGGTGCTGAGATATTGCAGCGTAATTCGTTTATACTTACAGTTAGTTCGCTCTCGCCCCGCACTGCCCCCGGTTACTGAGGGGTAAAGATGCTCCCTTGGTGGTAGTGATGGCGGTGGTAGCGACGCGGTTTGTCTTCAGACTCGCGTGACGCCGTCATCATTGTAATGATCGCGATGCTGGTCTGATGATATTTCGAGCGTGCACGCGAAATTGTAGTCGCTCAATTCATTCGCGTGGCTGGCTGCGTGTGCAGTTTCGGCAAGCTCATTGCCGCCGCCGAGCGGCGTCACGTGGCAGGAAATGCAGCGTCACGCCGCCTGCTATATTTATAGGAACTAATTAAGCGCCGACCCGCACGAAGCGGGCGATACAGTACCGCAGAACGCGTTGATGCATTCGCGCGAATCTTGCCGCCACCCTGTAAACCTGCCTGTGGTTTATGAGCGATGAAGTCCTTTACCAAAATCTTGATTAGGATCGTGAATGTTGTCTTCTTTTATTATTTTTTTACTTGTCAGGATAGCGGAATAGGTATGTCGGAATAGGATGTTAGAATATCCCCCTCAGTCAGGTATTCTCAGGGAGAAATTTCAATCTTTCAGACAAGTTTATGCACTCAGACATATACCTTCATCGAGAAACTCTCATTTATCAAATAAATTTCAGGAAAATACAAACCTATTCTAGGCTAATCCCCTCAGTCCGTTATTCTGAGAGAGAAATTCCCATCCTTCAGGCACGTTTTAGTTAAATACAAATTTATTGTAAGTTTATTCCCTTAGTAAGCTATCCTGATGGAGCAATTCCCATCTTGTAGAGACATTTTACGCAAATATTAACTTTTCTCAGATTATCCCCCTCAGTAATAAATTCTGAAAGAGAAATTTCCGGAAGAGTGTAACTCATCCAAAACGAATCCGCTCTGTCAAGTATTCTGAGCGAGAAATTCCCATCTTTCAGACAAGGTTGTCCTAGGCTAATCCCCTCAGACATATATTCTGATAGAAAAATTCCCATTTTCAGACAAATTTCAAGAAAATACAATCCTATCCTAGACTAATCCCCTCAGTCTGGTTTTCTGTGAGAGAAATTCCCTGCCTTCAGTCTTCATACTAAGTCTAAGTCACTCGGTCTTATATCCTTAACGGGAAATTCCCTATTTCAGAAAAAAAAATCCCTCAGGCTTATTCATAATGATTTATTTTATTTAACTACTCTAGTCATCTGAAGGAAATGTATTCAGACTGAATATTGAAAAAAATCTGAAAACAGTTATAGATTCGGCCTGAAGACGTTTCCTTCATGTTGTCGAAGCAGAAAAATCCGTCATCAGAGTAAAATATCTGTGAATCTGATGAAATTATTCACAGAAATATTTTATATAAATATAATTATGAGACAAATTTCAGGAAAATACCTAACTTTTTCTAGTCTAATCCCCTCAGTCTCATATTTGGAACAAATTCTCCTATTTAGACACATTTCTGAAAAATACATGTCCTAGGCTAGGCTAGGCTAGTTCCCTCGGTCATATATCCTGAAAGAGAAATATGTCTGAACGATGGGTTCAGACTGTTTTCAGTAAAATACTAACTTGCCCAAGACTGGTCCCCTCAATCACGTATTCTGAGAAATTAAAATCTTTCAAATTTTTATCAGTTCGTTTGGCAGGATGATATTTGGTTCCAGTTCACGAGAGGCTTGCTCCCTCACCGGCCCTCTATAACCTATAGTGTGACGTTTAGTAAACTTTCACAGTAATTTTGGACTTTCTTCTTTACTATTAAGATATACCGAATAATATTCATGAAACTGAAGATATATTACTGATGGAGGCTGGGTGAAATATTCAGGGGAATGCCGTCGTCAATTTGCTCCATCGTTTGCAAGTCGCTAATCACGCAGGACCAGCACTCGAATATTCTGGGGGATAGTTCCGACTTGTGCGTCTTGGGACAATTCCCCAAACCCTAATTTCGGGCAAACACAACAAATCACCGCGAATTACACCTGCACACACGTCTGGGACGCGTGTTTCTTCGGCGCAATCAACGCACCTTAAACAACGGCGACGGACACCAGCGTCACCAGTCCCATCACCCTTCCTACCCCCAGTCCCGGTCTGCTTATAACCTAACTTCGGCAAATGTTCCGCTTGGGTAGTTTCAAACTCGTAACATTCAACAACTGCGCCTAGGTTTCGGTGTTTTACTAATGAGCTCCCAACGCTGTTGCTGGAATTCGTAAACTTTAGATCCCAATTTTTTCCAAACGTTTGGAATTGCAAGATGTTATTTTGCGCGCTTTTAATTAAACTTTTACGAGGAGATTGTTTCGTACACGGTTATCGGGAAATGACGACGGACCACTCCCGGGGGCAAGTAAATTTATCGCGAGAATCCACCCAATCGTTGCAGATCTCGCACGATCTACTCGTAAAAATGCAGAACTCTGCGTGAAATAGTTTTCATCCCTCCGGCAAAAAAAAGGCAGAGACATAGGGTTTAGGGCGGTTAGGGAGTGGAAGAGCGGATGGGTGGTGGAAGAGGGCAGCGAACTATAAAACGCACTCACCGCTTGTATATTTTATCGCGACCGTGTCCAAGGGCGCTCGATATCCTTTAAATTTAAAAAAGTCGATCGAGCCCGGGCCTGACCAAAGCGACGGACGCTGGTCGATTATATAAAGAAAAGCGTCTAAAATCGACGCAGCGACGCGTAATCGCGGAAAATACACATTTCGCGTATTTTTGTTATTAATTTTACCGCATTTAGAATCATCTTATCAGAATGAATAATACACCATTAGATAGCTTAATTCTTCTGTGTCATTATTAGTAGTTAAAAAATAATTTTTATTCTTATTTTACAGGGTTATCAGGGATAGACTTTACCCTGTGCTGACGATATGAAGGAGTAAAATTTACTCAACGAGTTATATATCAGCATATTCCCTATTTCATCATCTATCTAGGGTTGTATAGGTTGTTAATATTTTGTTGGTATACGACTCTTATTTTAGGGTGTATATAGAAGCGCGCAGTGGACTGCATGTAAATCGTCCATATACGAAATTTTGGGGCCAGACAAACGCACGACGCTCGCTCAATCCATTGCGCATTTTTATATACACCCCGAAAAAGGGGTCGTACACAAGCATGATAGTAGTAATCTATACACCATTTCATAGTTTATGAAATGGAGAATATGCTAATATAAAACTCGTTGAATACATTTTACACCTTCATATCGCCAGCAAAGCGTAAAGTTTACCCTCTATAACCTTATACAAGAAAAAGAAAATTTAAAATGCTAACTACTGATTATTAAAGCAGAAGAGTTAAGCAATCAAACGATATATCATGCATACCGATATCATTACCTCTAAGTAAACCAAAATACATCTTAAAACCACGCATTCATTTTCATTTCATTCATTTTAAAACTCTTCGATGCGATGGCGATTTAAGATGTTTTTATTCTCGAAATCGGCCAGTGTGTTGCGAAGGAGGAGACCGGCCGGCACTGATTTACCGGCGGCGGCAAAGGATCGACGTTAATGTTCGCGTCGCCGCCACCTCCACCTCCGAAAAGGAACAAAAACCCGGCGCGGCGCCTCGGGACTTGGGAAAACTAAAAATGTGATTTATTGCGGCGCAATTGCCGATGACGACGACTTTTCGTGCGCCAACCTGCGTCAATGCCGCCGTCCACATAGTCAAATAGGCGAAAGCCTGCACATTTACCCACATTGCTGATGGTCCTCTTGGCGTCGGAAGGTGCCAAACGCACATTCGGCAAAGATTCATACTCCGGGGACAAAAAAAATACCCGGCGCCTTCACCATCCACCCCTCCGTGTGTCGGCCGCGATGACTTACGCGAAGCAATCACCTCCAACTCCCTTTAGCCACCAATATGAGGTCTTGTGAACCAGAGTAGATCATCCTGCAATCTGTTATAATCAACTAGTGTCAAACAGTGTCAACGTTACAGGTATTATTCGGCGTCGTCGAAACGGGACGACTTACTTATTTCATGTAATACTAAACAAAACGTGCACCAAGAAACATCCGGAAGACAACTAGCGAAGATCAACGACCTGAAGATCATCTATTCAGTCTGTCATAAAAACATTCAGATTAATGCATGAAATGTGGTTGTGAAAATCAGTATATTTGTAAGTTTAAATGTGAAAAATGTGAGAAACATTTGAGAAAATCTCAGGAAACAGCAAGAATTTCGACGCCCGGTAAGTAGTTGTTAATTAAGTAACTTGTGTTTGGTTTACCTTTTTATTATTTCTATAACTTATTTAAGCAGCTGCTTTTAATTACAACTAAGAGCGAAATAAACAATTAAATTTCGTCGGAAAAGACTTCTTAATAAGAAATGGGGGAGAAACGTGTTGGAATATTTTGGGTGTGAGAAAGGGGGTGGGTGAATGCCGAAATCTGGAATTGCGCCAATATCATTCATTGCAAACGGTAACAATCGCGTAAATTTTCCCCGACTTTCGAGTAACAAAAAGTGCGGCGTCGTTTTTAACGAGGCTTGAAACTCACCGGCCGTGGACAACAATATAATTTCGAGCGTATGTCGGGTGTTTTTGTTTTATGCCCCTTTGAAGGAGGAGGGGGTGGATCGTGTCGGTGGGCCGTTAGCGCGTGTCCGCTTTTTCAATTCGAACGGCGTACTCTCGTTCGCGTACTGGTACTCATACTCATACGCGGACAGTGAAATTATGCAACCGGATATTTCGATAACAAACTGTGCTGTGAGCGCGTGAACCTTTCCCGAACCGAACCCCCGAAAACCCTTTCGGATGCGACGCGTCGCCCGCCGCTGATTTATAACTTTGTTTATATTTTTCATTCATTCGTCGTCGCCTCGCCTTGTCGGCGTTTTCGCGCGAGAATTTCGCACACCCACACCCGCCCCCGACCACTGATTTCCGCACGTATGTGGAGCGCTGAAATCGCTGTGGGTTGGTGTAGGGATAGATAGGCAGGGAGAGCAGGCAGGCGGTCGTGTGTACTCCGGCGCGTGATTTATGCACAGCGACGGCGGCGCGACGCATCGGCGGCGGCGGCAACGGGGCAGCTCGTTATAGCGCGTAATTAATTGCGTCGTTAACTTGTTGTGCGCGATCATTACGAATCGAACTGGTAAACAATTTTGATTTTTTTTGCCCTTTTTTCTAATTCTGATGAAGTTGAAGTTTTATAGGAGGTTTAATAGAGGTTTTGAACGGAGTTCTGAAGGGAATTTTGCAGACGTTTATGTAACGGATTCTGAAGGAGATTCTGAAGGGATTCTAAATGGATTCTAAACGTGACTCTGAAGGAGATTGGTTTAAATGTGAGATTCTGTAAGGAATTCTAAAAGGGTTCTAAACGGAGTTCTGAAGAAGCTTCTAAAAGTATTTTGCAGGTCCGTTGGATTAAATCTGAGAATCTGTGAAGTTTTGGGAGGCGGCAGGTGTCCTCAATCCCTCTGCGACAACTCACTTAGTCGGCGGCTTGCGAAGTAAATCTTGGCGGCGGCACAGCCGACCGAAATCCGTATGCAGCGCGGCTGCAGATTTGCATTCATTACATGTTTAATCTGCAGCGTACACACGCTGCCTTCTTTTGTTCGGGCGCGGAGACGGCGACGCCGGTGAAGTTTGTCTTTCCTGCACTTGCGGGCTAAGCTGCGAATGCTCCAGGCCTCCCTTCATCTCCTACCGCCGCCATCTTTGTCATAAACTGTTACAACCGCACCTATTGTATGCTCAGACTAGCCACCCTCTGATTTTTTGCGTCCCCTTTTGTCGCCCCTTACAACCTCTGCTCCACTATGTACAAAAGTACAAGCAGAGCCGAACACTGCCTGCACTTTTGTATTACCTTTTGATGCAATGCCCGAAGACAATAGCCCATGTAATCTGTGTCGCAATGGTCATTCCGGGCGTAATTCTTTCTTTCTTGACGACATTGGAGGACGGAGGGGCGGGGTGGAACAGCGCTTTCTTATCCTGCACTTTCGCTTTCTTGTGCGGTATCTCTAAGCCTGGGGTTGGCCTCGGGTGGGCCTGGGGAACTTAGTCTGCTTGGACGAAGGACGAGATTCTCGCATCGCCTTCCTTCTTTTCCGTGATTTCCTCCCTCCTTTGCGTGCGGCCCGCGTAATCTTGTTGGGTCAGCATTGAGCATTAAGCATTAAGTCGACGGACATAGGGAGAGACTGTGGTGCAATGCAAGGGCCGTATCCTGGAAAGGTGTACGAAGGTTTATATCCCCTCAGCGCGAACCGGAGGGAAGCGGCGTCAATACTGCAGTAACTTTGGTCTTTCACGAACTGCTTTCAGCTGCGCCATTTAAATAAACACCGGTCGGATTGTGGCCGGGCCCCGGTGAGCGGATTCTCGTGCCATCCCCGCTTGGACCACCTCGCAGAACATCACCCGCACCACCTCACAGACCCCCCCCCCGGATTCGCAATGAACGTCCGCCGATAATCCTTTAATCTTGAAATCGTTCACTCGCTGCAGTTCGGCGCAGGGTTGCCCAAGGGCCAAGGGTGGAAGCAAAACTTTCGGTTTGCACTCATCGGGCAAATGCCAGATTTACCAAACGACTATCCAGTTTCCAGCCTCCCATTCACCTGTTTGTGGGCATTCTCTAAACTCATCCAGTTGGACGGGTAATTGGCGGGGAAGTGTATAATAGAATGGAAGACATACTGCAGACTGAAATTTCCAAATTTCTACAAATTTCGCCCAAATTACGCCCGCCAACAAACGATCAGTTGGGATTGCTCCTCCTGCATAATCCGCGGCGAACGGGAGAAGCAATAAACATTCAGGTCACATCAAAAATACTCTGGGTTGAGGAGGAAAGGGAGGGCGACTGGGTGAATCTGGGTGGTTGGCACTGGGTGGTTGGCGCTGCAGTTAGAATTCAATCACGATATTTGCATTCGCATTCGGTTTACGTGAACGGCGTCTGCAATTCGCTGCCTTTCTTCCACGCGGAACGGCCGAACGCTCTTCGAACGTGCCGCCGCCGACCATGTCACATGTCCTCGCCGCGCCACCGCGCCGCCGACAGCGTATAGCGTCCGTGATTTTTATTTCAATAAAGAAATGTGACAAATTCGGATGCCGTAGTGGCGGGCAAATCTCCGCGCTTTACACGAATGATATATTAAGCTATTTCTGATGTGTGCTTGTGGAGGGGGGAGGTACGTCTCCACCGTACTGAGAGGATGGCGTGACTGTCGGAAAAGGTCGGCAACAATCGCGAGATTTTTGAGTGAAACACGCTCACATGTACATTCAAACCATGGCGCACTCGTCTCGCGAGCAATTCATTTCGTTGTGAATCACATAATAAAAAGCAATAAATTTCGTATTTCGTGTTCCGTGAATCGGCGCTCGCGTTCCAGTGCTGCGCTTTTTCATTCGCTGCTTTTTATGCAGGCGTGCCTTTCCTCCGCTGTAGCCCACACATACACCTACCGCCCCCGCGTTCCTCACGCACGTGTATGTACGCGCGTGTGCTTGAGCAATGTTTGCGCCTGAGGAAGCTATTGCAATACCGAATTGTTGGCGATGCTCGGCTTGCTGTCAAGCCGCCTCCGATGATCACCATTCGTACACTCAACCACATGGAAGCGTCGCTGTAGTCTACATATATACATATACACATATCCACACGAATTCACACTTATACACACACATTTACACACACACACACACATTTTCACACACACACACACACACACACACACACACACACACACACACACACACACACACACACACACACACACACAC
>WSZQ02149670.1:7073-23166 GCA_019419845.2 Weissflogia rhopalogaster
AGAAAATAGCCAATTTCCGAATGATTAATCACATACTTCTACATTCTAAAAATACGCTCATAGTCGACATGTTAAACATCAGAAATAACTCATTTAAAAAATAAATCACCACGTGTTTTCGACCACTCACGTCTCTCTCAACAAACTGGGAATCAGCACTATTAGAAAAAACTTATATACATCTGTCAAATTCGAGCATTTACTGCCTTGACATAAATCAACCAGATCGTAGTTTCAAAGACGTGTAAAAATAGAGAAATACCCACCTTCATTCACGATGCGTCGTAGTGTGGTGCATGCCAACGTAAACAAATCATGCTCCTTGCAAAATAATTTAGAAAAAAAAACGAACCGAACCGAAGAAAAAGTTTGTTCATATCAGTTGCGTACTACGTTATTCAACATACGCTAATCTTATTCGAATGTACGACACTCCGCATGGTGCTGATAAAAAGTTAGCAGTGAGTGTAGAGACCGATGTGAAGTTAGTAAAATAAACCCAGCAAAAAATGATTATGGAAATCCACAAGAAAAAGAAAAAAAAAATGAAAATCGAACGTACCCTTTCTTCTTTTCATATTTTGTTTATATGACACAAATGAATACAAATTTTGAGAGAGCCATTTTGTGACTCGGTGCAAGTGCCCTAAAATGATGGTTAAAGTATGAAATTTTCAATTAATTCGGCCATACACTGGATTTTCTCCGAAACTAGACGAAAATATCTCAAGATATTAAAACAAAAATTGTTGCAAATTCAGAGAGGAATTTGCTGAAGAAAAATAATTCACGATCGAGTTCAGTGGTGAGTGTAGAGCAGCGAATTAATTTGATTCCATCAAAAATGAAATTTACATTTAAATTTCAATTAAATCTGATTTTAATTAAGACTATTGTATAAATTCTAAATATTATATTTCCCTGAAACTTGTCTAATTAAGCAGACTTTTTCTTTCTGAACAATGTAATCCGGGCGAATTCATACCGCCGCGTTTAGCAGCATATCTGCTTAATTAGTCTTCGTTAAAAGTACACCTAGTTACATTCGACCCCGTGTGATAACGCAATGCTTTTTGCCCGTCCCCGTAATGCGTGCAATGAAGTGAAGTTATCTCGACGACGACGATGCGCCCCCCCCCCCCAACAAAGAGCGAAAAAACAACAGTTCATTACACTTTATCAGCGGCGCAAATTGCACACTTTTAAACAGACTAATGTGAAAAAATATCAGCTGTCCTGTTTAATTTACTTTTTTTTTGTTATAACGCCGGCACCGTTGGACGCTAAATGTACTTCTATGTTTGGTGTTTGGCAAGGTGCCGCTGCCGTTGCCAACGGCGACGTTATGCAGATTGCGGACGTGAGATAAAAACGCTTCATTATAAACTTTTTTGTTTGCAATACGCCCGTAAAACTAATAAGCGGCGAAGATATCATGGGAATTTGGTGGTTGTGATTAACAGATGGCCTCAGTGTAGGGGCATGTCAAAAACTATCGAAAATTACTAGTCGATAAGTATCGACACTTGGTATCGATACCGATACTTTTTTGACCAACCCAATTGGAGTAAAGAATAAACGGGCAAACATTTATTGGATACTTATTGAATCAAATTTGCTTTCATCCAAAATGGATTGGATGTAAAAGGAAAGAGGATTCAATAAAATAACGTATTGCTTTTCTATTATAATCCATGTCAATAAAGATTTTATTCATGCGATAATCGATGCAATACCCTTGAGTGCACTGCTGTTCATTTCATTTGAAAATTATAGAAATAGGAATATGATTACGAGGAATATAATGATTTGCAATTCTTTTTATGCTTATTCTATTAAAGTTATAATCAGCATAATCTGAACCATGGGTATTGAATTTATTTGAGTGGTGAAAGACCCCTTTATGGACAATTATTATTATTGGCGTTCCACCCCTATGGAATATTACCTGTTCACCGCTCTGAACACTTTGTGTATATGGTTTTTTTTCGGGGACCGTTGCAAGCGGATCGTCCAACTTCGTTCACGTTTTTACCGTGAAGTCAGGAACCTATATTGAAGTTATAGCATTTTGAAAACGTGGTTGTCAAAAAAAAGTCTTTTAAACTCCATAAATTACTGATTTATTATGAACGGATCGGGATAATATTAATATCACATTGAAGTAGAAGAGTTTAGGAATATTTCACTACTTATTTCATGTTGATAGCTTAATATTTAATATACTTAAAATATATTTAAAATTGCGCCTCAAAATGTGCAAATGGAGTGCATGATCGTCATGAATGTTTTTGGCAGATTTCCGCCGCTTTAATCCACTGTATAAAGTGCTGAAAATCATCGTTTCCTTACTTGTGTCGTTATATACTCTTATTTAACATCAGCCGTGTATTCAGATGCACATATGTCTTTTGAATTTTCGTTTGGTACATGTCAACCTGACTATTTCGATTGCGTATATTAACGCCAATACCTCGCAAACCAACAAAAACTAATTGTAAGCAACTTCTTATACATAGTTTTCCATCTTAACAGTCGTATATTTAACTAATGACACTTTTTAAACACATCAAATCAACACTCAATTGTTATCCATCGTAATCAGGCACCGTCTAGACGCAATTGAAGCTGCACTTGAATGCGACGTGCCATGCCGTTGATTGAACGAAAGAACGAACAAATAATTGATTATTATCGACAGTAAACATCGCACGCTCGATTTGTCGCAAAAATGGAAAGCTCACGCTGCGATGATGAGATTACCCGCATGCAGTGAACAAAGTTCCACAACGCAATAAAACGCCGATGAATTTATTAATAACGATAAATTTTGCCCTCTTTGATTGATCCTGACATGTAGTATAATAACACAATAGCAGTAAAATAAGAACAAAACCTATAAAGCTTTATAAACCAATCTTTAGAAAGTGGAAATTTATCAACGATCAGTAATCAACGAGCACGACAGGTTACCTATAGTTGGCTGTGCATGACGGGTTGCCTATAGTTATACAAGAAATTTCGTAAATAACTATTCACCTATTCATATTCATGTTTCCTAGCCACATTCTTTGGAAAAGTGATTAATCGTGTGTTGGCGCTGGGAAAATCTGGAATCTACTTGGAAAGTCAGGTTTTGGCAGGTTGTTCGATATTTCGTTGCCTCGTAAATTCGATCTAAGGGCTTTACGAGCGTATTTTAATCGCCTTCGTAATATTTATATAATTAATAATGTTATGACTCGATAAAATTTTATCGCGTTTTTTCGCTGGCTTGTCTGTAGCGTAAAGACGTTGTCTTCGAGCGAAAAAAGCTCTTAGCATCAGTTAATGCTGCGTCGACGAGACAAAGCCGATGAAAAACCTTTAGCGGCAAGACGTGGTGCACTTCCACTGCGAATATTTTCACTTTTCACTACTTGTGTTAATAACTTCCTCGCAGGCACGACGTGATGGGACGCTGACGCTTTTAATCGATTGCTAAAACGTGCGAAAACGAAACGATGTCGAAATTAGAATACATTAAATTCAATGAATACTAATTTGACACACTTACAATTACTGCCAACGTTGCCACGTTGGCAAATTGCTCTTTTTTATAGTATTTACTGTATTTAGGAAATATAGACAACTATTTGAGCGTAGCTTTGAGTTCATAGTGAATGATAAGCTCAAGAAGTTGCCTACATTTCTTCATTTAATAGATTTGACAGCTGTAGATTGTTTCAAACGGTTGTAAAACAGTCGGTGTAAAGTTTCTTAACATTTCCAATGTAATAACTTAACTAAAGTGTAAAAGTAGCTGAATTTAGTGATTGATTTAGTCATTTTACCATGTGTAGAACTAAAATAGGAACTTTATTACAGTATCCACGATTAACGAGGTCAAGTTTAATATGCTTTGTTGCTATCTGACATTTGATAATGAAATATTAATTTAATAACACGCAAATCTTGTGACACTTGTGCCGCTGTGCCGCGGGTGATATTAAAAAAGTTATTTTCGTCTCGTCCTCGTTGGCGTTGCTGGCGGAAAAGGTCATTAATGTAAATTTCCATGCATGGGTATTCTGCATCGTAACTTGAGTTCAAGATCATCTCAGCGAGGACATGACCCGATGGCAAACTTCGTCACTTTGTCCACGACTAAATTCTTCCGCAAGCCAAAAGGGCGATGCGAAAAAAAGCCGACAAGTCGACATGCGTTCCTGCACATCTCGAGCCGATCTGCGAGCAGCACGGGCGTTTTTCAGCGCTCGTGCATTATGTTAAGTGATTTATCGTGTCGTCTGCGATGTGCGGAGGACACAAAGCGAACCCTCGAAGGCGAGCCAAAGGAAGAAAGCGCCGAAAGCACTAAGGGAAAGCGAAGTGATGCACGATGACGGCGCCGAAATGTTTGCGCCGCCGCCGAAGGGGTTAACGGCGGATCGAAGTGCCCGCTCATATTTTCCGGGCCCTGCGTTTGTTCGTGTTTTGCGCTGTTCTTTCGGTTTGCCTCCAGGCACGATTTCTTTTTCCCTTAATATGGGTGAATGTCTGTGGCTGTATGTGTTTACTGTGTCTATGTACGGGCATGTGTGTTCGTGGATTTGGTTGTGTGGGCGTAGGACGGCAGGAAGACAGTCAAATTGGCCCGAGTATGCTTCAGCGAATAACTCTGCATGAGCTCAATTACGACTGATACACTGGGTCAAGGTTGATGTTTTTTTTCGGAGGACGAACTAGCAAGCGACACAAAGTTCTAAACAGTAACAGCGAAAGCAGTGGCGTAGCATTTTTCAGGAGTCTAACTTTAGCGTGATCCAAGGGTTTTATGTCGTTGATAAATCAACTTATATACATGAGAGATTATTACAGTAATAATGATGCCATCTAGTAAAAAAATCGAAGTTTTTTGGTTTAATAACAATTTTTGTTTGCAGTGGCGCTATCTAGAGGGTTTCTTGTTTTTGTTTTCTAGAAACTCTTCATGTCTAGTGCATGTCAAGCTTTGTCTGGTGGTGAAAGTATAATTTGCGTGGAGATTCTGAAACTCACACCTCATAATTACATCATTGGTTATTAGCAACATTTTTAAAAAAGAAACTATTTTCATTTTAGTGGCGCTATGGCCAGTTGTGAAACTTAGACATCTTAACTACTCTATCCACTACTCTATTGCCTACTTATGCTGAAAAAAATATGTCCAAGTTTATTGATTTTTTTGTAAAATGCTTAGTTAGACAACATAACTACTCTATACACTCTATAGGCCGCTAAATAGCTGCATTAGAGGTTAGACACTTTTTATAGTTTAGTGGCTCCAAAACAGAAATAGACTTTTACGAAGACGCCTACATTGTTTTCACTCAACTCTTTTGGAAAATTTCCCTAAGAACCCTTTACTTTATTAAATAACACAATTATAATGGAGTTTATTGTTAACTAACTTGTAATAAATCATATTTTACTCCTAAAAATGTTTCAAAGCGAGTTGAATATAAAATATGAGATATATTTGAACAGTTCAACACATAGATTTGTTTTTTTTGTGTGCAAATTTGCAAGTTTCCAAGTTTTTTGTGAAGTTAAATCGAATTCACAACCGCCCAGAACACTCTCACCCTGAAAAACAATCAAAACTTCGTACATTTAAGACGGGCATGTCTAAAAACCGCTCGCTAAACTGTTCCAACTCGCTAACAATGTGCCATCAAACATTTCCAATATGTCTGTGCGCATCAAATTTAGGCAAATATTTTTTGCATTAATCAGGCAACGTTTAATTCTTCTTTTCATATTTCGTAAAACTTTCCAGGTTTAGTTATCGACATGTGCAATGTAATACAAAATATAGATTTATAACCTAGTAAGACACGTTTATTGATTTTACCTTTTAGAAGATTGAATCCAGTTCAAGCTCAAGAGTTGATTCAATTCGTTATGTTTGCAGGAAACGCGATGAGATGACTGGCATTCAACAGAACACAATAGTTGAGACGCGTCGTGGAGCAATTTTCGAAATTCATATGGCGTAAACCAAGTCGACTCGAAAATTGTTGATCCTTTCTCGCGGATGATGGCATCTTCAAAGAAAGAATGTAGGGCGAGATTGCAAGGCAGCGAAGCGCACGATTTTACGGTACAAACGACGAAAAGTTGTTTGTTTGAAGAATAATTGCGGTTGAATTCTTATTGACTGTTAACGGTTAGGTGAACGTACCATAGAAAAATTGGACACGTTTCGGATTTTTACGAGGGTTAAACATCGATAGCAATACGCCTGAATACTATGCTACCATATATACCCATGTTTGCGTTTATGGTTGACTATAATAAAGTTTAAATTTAAAAATTATGGAAGAGTACGAAGACAAAGAACCGGAAGAACAAGCAGGTTTTAGAACTGGCAGATCCTGCAGTAACTAAGTCTTTGTTATAAAACAATTAATGGAAAAGCAAGTACAAAATAACAATGAAGTGCACATTGTGGTATTTATTGATCTCCAGAAAGATAGATAGATATATTTTAACGGCTATCGACAATTACAGTATTTCTGCCATGTAACAAATGTACATCGTAATACAAATATATAATAGGTTTACATATTTGTGTATGTTTGTTGTAGTGTGTTTTCAGGAGTTTTGAATTTGATAGGTGAATTTTTAGTGAAAGGAATACAAAGCGGTTCAATGATGAGGTTGGAAGTCGCCGGTTTTATCTTATGATATGGTATAAACAGATGACATTTATTTGGGTTAATATTTAGGTGCCATTTCTTAAACCAATCGTTGATGGTGTCTGTGAGGGCCTGTAATTGGTTCATGCAAGTTTTCATTTTGTCTCCAGAAAGCATACGATAACATACCTCTTTCCTACCTCTTCAAGGTACTTAGAGAAACACCGCTGAAGCGTCAAATTGTTAACGCCATTGAACATTATATGAGGACTAATTAAACGATTGAATAATTATACAAGGTCTCAGGTGATAATGGCCAGCTATCGGAACTAATATACCAGACAAAAGGACTCCGACAAGGCTGCTGTCTATCTCCTAGCCTGGACACCGATTTCTAGACGCGGACCCCCCACGGCGCGATCCAGACCCGGCCGAAACCAAAAGATTTATTGCTTTATAATAGGCATGAATGTGCTAACCCAACCAAAGCATGTCCGACCTCTTGGACTGGATGTTTCAGAAAATTCAACTATGTTCAGTGTTGGGTTTAGCGTGTTAGACAAAGACACTGATGGTGCTTTTTTCGGCGAATTCATTCAATTAAACACATTTTTGAATTCTGAACCATCTGCATGTCGATCGTTTTAAGACATCCAGTTCCATTGCATTTAGCCTTGATCTGTCGGTGTAATCCATGTTTCTGCCGCATATGTTAAGATGCTCTTGACTAGCGATTTGTAGATCAACTGTTTCTGCTTTTTGGTTATGTAGCGGCAATCCATTGCCGTACAAACAAGAAGAGTAAACATCATCAAATCACAACTAACATCAACAAATCATAATCTGCACGTAATCAGCCGCCGCCGAAACTAAATATCGAAAATGCTGACATTTCAAAATCGACACGGCGCCGGCGGAGCGAGATCGCGACCACGTGTTCCGCTGTGACGAACTATAGAAATGTAGACATGTAGAGAGGAGGAAGGTATCAAGATTACCCAAACTCATCACTACCTGTATTCCACAAGGGAAAAGGAAAAGAGGTCAGCCACGAACAACATGGAAAGATGGAATAGAGGCGGACATTAAAGACAGAAGCATTCCAGAAAGAGCATGGGAATGTAGAGAGAGGTGGAGAACCTTAGTCGGAAGGCGGCGAAAAAAAATCATGATTGTGTTTTTGGTAGTCTATAAAAAGTACATTGAGTAAATATTTCATTCTTCATATTCTTCTTCGTCATACTGTGTGCTCCATTTTCGATTATGTACACTTTTAGGTTATTTGAAGCAAAAAATCAATAGCATTAACAATAAGCCTCAATACTATGCCACTCTCTTCACTCAATTCGTGTTTTTGGTTGCCTATAATAAAATCTATACTCATGTAAACAACTCCCATTCCACTTCGGCGTATTCCTTATAAAAATACACAGCATTTATATTACATGTATGTACTCGTAACCATTTCTCACCGTATTATTAGTGCATTAATTTATATTCTAACAAAAACGTGTGGGTTTATTTTGTAGAAAGTGAATGTAAATATTTGCTTAACATGTTGCCTATAACATTCTTCAACTACCACATATTGTGGAGTTGTTACCGCCATTACGACGGTATGATTAAATTAATTTATTTCTGCAGAAACTCGTTACGAAAGAGTAAACAGCTAAACATATGACTTCCCACGAGAAAACATTAATATTACCGTTTGATCAATTCGCAGTTTCCGTTGTTTAATTATGGAATGTTTTAATAAATAATGCTAATTTCCTCTTAGAAAATACATTTTTTCTGTTATTCCAAGTTTGGAAGTCATTTGAATAATAATAACAAAAGTTGCAAGTTTTAATTAACTTGTATCTCAAACTGGATACATGTCAAAATCATATAAAGGATTGAAACGCAGAAAATTCCTGCAAAAGAATCAACTCATTTCAGTGTTTCATCAAGGTTTATTTGGTTTATTTTTGATAGTCTTCTACAGGCGTAATAATCACATTGCGTACTATTCTTTGCGTCTTCAATAAACACAAAATTAACACCCATATGCACAGGGTTTCTGGCATTTTGGATTATTTACCTTTATCGCAAGCGAAAACCATAGAGTGAGGTTACCATTCTACATAGACTTTATCCATACCCTTAGGCATTAATTTATTCCGGGATTATACAAATACCTACAGATACAGACACCGACGACGTACAACAAATAATACAACGCTGAAATACGAATATATTTGGATATGTATGCAGTTAAATGCGGAGTGAAACTCTACGAAATGTATTAATAACAATTGCAGGTCGAGGGGATGAGGTGCTCAAATTTCGATTTAACAACAGTTAATTAGTATGGACAGCTGCAGATTGGTCAATACGTCTGAATATACAATTCACGACCCAACTTGCCACATTGAGTGTCTATAATTACACGGATGCGTTCTGCATAAATCTGAAAATTAGACGCAATTAGTTGATGCACTCAAATTTAAATTCATCTGCAGGAGATACACACGATGATTATTTTCTGTAAATGTTTAATTACTCAGTGATTATGGCGAAATCAATAGAATAAATGCTTCGTGAATTAAGAGGTTAAACTAGGCAACTTATTGAGTACCTTATGCTCATGAAGTTGCCTAATTTCTCGTTTGTTTGACTGTTTTAAGAGGGTCGGCGCTACCAAATCGTGGAACTAAAATGAGAAATTTAAACTTTACTTTCAAATAACTTCTAATATACAAATCGCAGAATTCTCATTTAAGCAGTACTAGACTCTCCATTAATTGTAGTTTGTTTGGTTTATCTGATGAAGTCGAAAGCTGTGTAATCATTGAGAAATTTAACTTAACAAATTGAATTTTCGAAAAATGACAAAATGACCAGTTTTCAAGATGTCAATAATTTTCATATTTCCCGTAATCCTAGCAAGTAATACATCATTCGATTCAGGGTGAAATTTTCTATAAATGGCTGTAAAATATTTTCATTTAGTTTCTTAGAAGTGATATTACATATATAGATTTAATCAAGTATAGTTAAGAATTTGTGCTTGTAGCAAAAGTTAAACATGATTACAAACTAACTATCTATCCAGCAACAAGAATTCAATTTCACAGCGAATGTTGGCAGCTATTTCGCGGCGATAAACTCGAAGGACGCCGCCGCGATCGACCGGCGATAATACGCCACCGGTGCGCCGTTAAGTAATTGTAATTAAAGTTTGATAATACGCGCGCGGCGCGGCGCGGCGCGTTTAGTGCAATATTAAATATTTCGCCGAAATAGTCTAGCGCCTGCGAGTATCATAAAATGGAGCGTTGCGTTATGATGTGGTTTGATGGAACCAAGCCTGGGAATATCTAGGCCAAAATTAACGATAACACGTTATTTAAAACAGGTAATTAGCCCATGTATAGATGGATATAACGATTCGTGTACAATCATATACGATCCTAATTAGAAAATGACCGAGTTGGATATGAATGGATATGCTTTAGCAAACGATTATACGATATTGATTCTGATTAACCTCCGGAAATGCCTCAGCAAGCGCGTATGACATCGATTATCAAGATTAGAAACTAGTTTCAAACATTGAATACTCATGGAGAACATTGATTACGCCGATTACATGTGTATTCTTGCAAATGGGAGGTTTCGGAGTCGTCCCCATATATTTGCATGTAAATTGTTAAGCATGTAGAATAAGACCAGAAACTTTGCAGGTTATTTTTCAAAGTTTTTTAAGGATAACGCTTGAGAGTTTCGTCATTTCGTTCGAGTATAATTATAATATAAAAAAGGGCAACGTTTGAGAGTTTTGTCGTCTCGTTCGACTATAGTTATAGTATTAAAATAGTATAACTCTATGAGGTCGACTCCGAAGCCTCCCCTTCT
The DNA here is from genome assembly GCA_019419845.2 of Weissflogia rhopalogaster. Lineage (NCBI taxonomy): Eukaryota > Metazoa > Arthropoda > Insecta > Coleoptera > Staphylinidae > Weissflogia > Weissflogia rhopalogaster. Next base: position 17,636 of record WSZQ02149670.1, read on the forward strand.
TAGATTTTACAGGGATCAAACAGGCATAGGCATTGGCTTGTTCGAGTATAATTAGTTTATAGTCTTTTTTCATTCCTTCATGCTAATCTGAGTATTCGACTCCCCTTTGTAAGAATACACATTTACGTCAAGCAATCAGAATTTACAGGGATCACGAAAAATGAAAGAAATGCAATTAGATTTTATCTTTTTATCGCCGCGATAAATATTGTAATCTTACTCTAGGCGCCTGGTTGAAGTTGTCGCATTAAGGTCTATTTATCCGAGCATATCCTCGGTTGCATGGCAATGGTGTTGCAAAGAATGCAGGGCCCTTTGTATGTAAACGGCAAGGCTGGTTGGAGATAAATATAAATTTACACTTTCGACGAAATGAAAGCGTAAATATGTCATTCAGCAAAACTCGCATGTGCGTGATTACATGGCGGCTGCCGGATTGGCAGCTTTGACCTCGAGCACTAAATTTACGCCTCGCGTAACAAGTGCAATTCATCGCAAACTTTGCCAGGGCTGGCTGTTGTTGTTCGGTTCGGATATGATGAATAGGGAATTGCGCTTAATTATTGAATAATTCGCAGGGCACGCGAGGCTTCGCGGTTTAATTGAAAATTGGAATCAATATGCGCCTTCAGGGGAGATGTATTAATATGCATTCGGTGTACGTTTGTATCTGGGAACATTGGTGTATTATTGAGCATTTCTAGTGCTTTATTTAAGTTTAAAATTATATATAGTCAAATACATCGGTGCAATTTGGTTTTGTACCTATGTTATAATCAATGCATTAATTTTAATGCGATTATGTGTTTAGAATTGATAGAATTACAACAAAGTTTTGTCAGGTTATTCCCGTTCGGCAATCTTGAGAAATTTTTGCGACGCGCATGGTCCGATCAAGGTACTGCAGCATTGAGCGAAGGTGGCGCGTTCATCATATTGCATTTGTGAACAATTCAGACAAAGAGTTATTACCGTTCGGTAATGTTGGGAAATGTTCTGCGACGCGCCCAGTCCGATCAAGGTACTTCAACCTTGAGCTGCCGCGTTCACCATTTTGCTTTTGTGAACAATTCATTCAAAGAGTTATTACTGTTTGGTAATCTTGGGAAATTTTCTGCGACGCGCCCGGTCCGATCAAGGTACTTCAACCTTGAGCGAAGCGTTCATTTTACTGCATTTGAACGCTAAATGATAATCTAACAAGGAGAGTCCACGCCCTCTCAAATGAGTTTCGCAGAACTAAAAATAGTGTCGGGTACGAGATATTTGAAAAAAATTATAGAGAAAATCCTAGGGAGTACTTACTCCCTGATAGTTTCCGAGAAAATAATTGTTAAACATTTGATTCGAGCGCAAATTTACGCCCATTATGAACATTTCTCGGTCGTCATTGCGATTGGCGTAACCCATACTGGTCCGTTTCGTGGGCATACATCGTAAAAAGAACTTTTGGACGTGCTACTTGAAACTGGCTCTTCCTGTCACTAGAGAACTCCCACGCCTCTTCATCTTGACGTTGACGAATAAAGTTAGTTTTGTATTTTTGTGTCTATATCTGCGTGTGTCTTCTTTTGCATTCTATTTACAGCCTCTTGCCAAGTATACTCGAGTGTCTCCATCATCTACATCTCGAACGCCGACGGGTAGGCAACCCGTAGTTTCCGAACGAGACTCCTAGAGCTCCTCGTCACCTCGGCGCGCAGCGTTCTTGTTCAATATATTTTTAGTTGCGCGTCCTTTTGGTGAAATTGAGAAACTTCGTCGACATATCGAGGTTATAGCTGGTTCTAAAACCTCGAAAAATCTATACTTCGTTTGTAAAATAATTCAATCCTATTCTCACGAGTTTATGTTTTTCTGCAGAGGTTTTCGACATTTTCCTTGTCAATCAAAAAATCGAATTCTGATATATCATCTACAATTTTCTAAACGTTTAAGTACCTTTCTCGAACCAAGCGCTTTCCTCGGTGCTGCTTGAAACAAATCGAATACGTATGTATGTAATCCATTTTGTTTCAAATTTTGTTTGAAAAAGATTGTGGCAAGTTGAAATACAGTCAGAAAAATATATTTGTGGAAAAGCCCATGATTTATCAAGCGCAACCAATCACTTGTTTTCTAATGCACACTAATCGATAATCCATTTAGAAATTTGACGTTTACAGAATTTCCTGCCACCGTTTTTTCCGCATAACTGCATCGCAAAAATGCATTTCGTTAAAATTTCCAAACAGGCATCAATAGAGCGTAATTGAGCGTGCTGAATGCGAATGGGAAATTCACTTCCGGATAGATAGGATAGATGCTGGCTATGGCGCGAAAATACCGCTTGAATTCTAGTGCGCTGTTTGTTTTTATTAAAGCCTCCAAACGACCGATAACCTTGCACTTCGATATAACCTACGTATTGCGCGGTATGCGGTTCAACTGCCGACGACAAGATCGAGGAAATTCCCGTTTTTCTCCTGCAATTTCTTGAGATAAATAAAGAGAGATATAGAGACTAAGAGAAAGAGATAAAAGGGAGAGAGAGAGATTGAGGGAGTGAGTGAGTGGAAGAAAGGAGTAAGAGCACCGGGGATAAGGACATTGAGACAGAAAGGAGAGAAAAAGTAAGAAAGGTTCAGAAAAATGCCCCTCCTTAGAAAGGTAAGTCTCTTCCATTTAAACAACAAACACCAATCCATCTTCCACATCGCAGTGTGATCCCAGAGGCCCGAAGGTAGGTCAATCTCTTAGTAGTGTTGAGGCTCAGAATCAGAGAGACTCGGGCGGGACGGGGGCAAAGTCAATATGCAATCGATTCCCCAAGATACGATATTTCAAGCAGCCAGAAGGTATTTTCAATTAATCCGCCGCACTAACAACGGAATAACGCAATGATAGTTCGTATACGCTCGCAGACAGGCCCACATCTCATTATCGAACAGGTGCTTCGGCTCTATGCATGCAGCACCCACATCTCGAACCGCCAACGTGATGCTAACATTCCCAAATTCCCAATGTTTGATAATTAATGGCGTGCTAGCGTCGAGTGTATCTATTAAATTATAAGTCTAATCAATCACCCACACCCCAAGTTGCTAACATTCTCTAAAATCATCAATTTCGAAAACAATTACAAAGTTTGTTTAGGTTTTTCGCTGTTTTTTTTTTGGGTTGTTTCGTCTTGTCTCACATTACCCTACTCAAAATAATCAACATTAATCAAAATATATTTTTGATAGTTGATATACTTTTAGTTTAAAAGATAAAAAAGTTTTAGTTATCAATATCAAATTTTAGTGGCGCTATCTAGTGGCGAAATTAGAAAACTTTAACGCCAAAGCAGATGGATTAGAATCGGAATTCAAATATTAATGGCGACCAGAAGTCAGCGCATCACAGCGCTGAACATTTCAGCCATTTTTCAGCGATAACGGTGCGTGACAACTTGATACGAGTCAAGGTTGGTGCAAATTCTGGTTGGGATAGATGCACGAGGCTCACTCGTGTTTATAGGGTTAAGTCCGCGCAACGATGCACGAGTCTCACTCGTGTTTTTCAAAGTTGGCTCAAACATTCTGCTTCGTTTGGACGTCGCCGTCGTGGTTATAGGTCAACAGATTTAAAATTAACTCAACTTAACCCAGTTTGTAGGGTTTTCATCTGTAGGAAATTGTTTTCCTCATCGGTAATCAGAACTATCGAGCGATTTTGTTTGTTTGATTGTATTTGGTATGCCATGGTTGGTGAGTCGCGTCACAACGTCAAGCTCGCAGTAAGTTTGAGCTTGGGAAAGGGTTGATTTGGAATTCACACGTTCCGCTTCCGCAACCACATGCCACCGCCAGCGTCCGTCGCCGCCAACCAACTCGTAATGCATTGTCGCCGATCGATTTTATTGTCGTTACCGCTTTCGCACTGCTGCCGCCGGCACAGACCGCGTGTTTTTCATGCCTTTTGTCCACTCGTTTGTTTTCCTTTCTACCCCACCCGGTATGAAAAGGAAAACTTTACGAAAACGCAACACGTTCACCCAGCACCACCGAAGAAAAAAAAATAGACACCACACACCTCTACATCTACATCTACACACATTTACATAGAAATGATAAATTATCCATGCATCACGCCTTAACAAAACCGTACTCCTTGTTCGCTCTCAACTTCCTTTACTCATTCTTACGACTCATGAGAATGGTAGCACACGAGAAATATGATCAGTGCACTCGTATTTATTTTATTTTCTACTTTAGGGATGGTTGCACATAGCCGCCGCCGGCGCCGCCGCTTGCCGACGATGTATGTGATCAATTACGCTTTTTTCTGGTTTGTTTTAATGGGCAATTAAGCAATGCGCGGAGGCAGTAGAGTGGCGCCCAGCGTGCGCCACAATGCGTTGATTTGCATTATGGAATAACAATTGAACTCGTCTTTGCATTAGACCGCCCACCCGTCTGGTGGTTAATTATGCACTGATAAGTGATTACTGTGGTGGAAGTGCGCGCCGCTGCCGAGTGCAAATGGGTGTACAAGTAAACACGCAATCACTCGATAATTAATAGCCGTGAATGGCACACAATGTAAGTGCAATTTTTCCCGGAATTATACTCTTTTATTTATGACATGTATAATTAATTGATACTTCTTACATTGGAGAAATTTGATTTTCACTAATAACGCTAGGATTGATTAGTTACCAAGTTAATACAACTGCTAACCCTAGGACACATGCATACATGCGCGCGCGTGTGTGTGTGTGTGTGTGTTCACTTTATAAACAAATAAAGTATAGGTTCTCGTAAATAAATTACCTAGATAAATAACAAGATTTCCAGGAAGTTGCTAAGGACATTAGATGCTGTCATCGATGGCATCCTGGCCGTCCCACGCAACATTGTTGCATTAATCTTAATCTCAGTGCTGGCAGCGTGCGCGGCGCCGAAGTCCTGCCTCCGCTGCGAGTAGCACGCCTCTCCCTCACAGCTTGGTGGCGGCCGACGGTGGCAAACGGTTGTGGTGGAGTAGGGGGCGGTGAGGTAGAGGGAGGTGGCGGCATGAGCGCGCGTGCGCGCGAAACCGCGGGCACTCTGGGGGCCGACAAGGAATGCAGTGTACGATGACGTGCGCCCGCGCGTTGTGAGGTGCTTTTCGCGTGTGTGGAGAGCGTTTCGTGTCGTGCGAAACAAACGCGAACGGCGAAAAAGTTGACGCAAACACGTTCGGTAATTTTTCGCATATTTTCAAGCGCATGCAGAGCATTGTGACTCCCTAAGTGATAGCGATAGTGATAGTGGAATAAACAACTTTGACGGATAATCCACGCGGTGCTGGAACTATCTGCTGTCGCTGAGTCAAAACTTGAACAAATTATGGTTAAGTGATAAAAAGTGAAAACTTAATAAAAACTACATAGAACAACAGCATATTGACGTAGAAAAGTTGTAATACTGTGATTGATTGGTGATAATTTGTTTTGAAGCAAATTTTAAAATGTTGTGAAGAGTTTTGAGAGGTTAAAAGTGAAATTAAACGTGGTTAAAAGTGAT
>WSZQ02149670.1:23266-34728 GCA_019419845.2 Weissflogia rhopalogaster
TTAAAAGTGATGACTTAAAGTGAAACGCTACAAAGCACTAGAGGACATCAAAAAGTCGCACTTTTCAAAGGTCAGTAATTGTATGAATTCCTAATATCAAAATGCTAATTCGACAATGCTTAATTATAAAATTATCATCCGTAATCAAATAATATCGTGAGACGAGTTGCAACGAGTGCGACAAAACCGCAGTTTCTTCGAAAATGACACAACAAAACTTTGCAAACATACCGCGGTTTTCCTTAAATAAAACCAGAGAAGCACATTAAGCCCTCAGCTTCATTTGAAGGACTTGGGACGTCTGCAGCTGTGCTAACTACTGCAAACCGCCCTTTTCATCCGTCTGCAGTTTAAGACAGTTGGCAGAAGGAAAGTTGTACGATTCTCAAGATTCGCAAACGCTCAAGTTGGCTCGCATTTGGCAGGAACTAAGTTTCGCCCGCCCATGATATCGTAATTTAAATCGCAGAGCGATGTCACCCACATGCTTCGGCAAAAGCGAGGCGAAGGTGGGCCTAAACGGCGTGCGATTTTCGGCGAGAATGTATTATGTGTGAGGCTCACTTTGTTTCATAATGAACTTTAACCGCACATCTAGGACATTATCATTAATTCGTAATTCGCCAAACGACAGTGTCATAAAGATAATGCGACGGCCACTTATTGCGTTAGATATATTAACTTACTTGGTTTTAGGTTGTTACAAAGTTGTTAAAAGAAAGGAAAGTTTCATTAATTATATTATGAAGAGGAATCTTTTATTTTCTGCTAAATTTGAACGCGTTTTTGAGCATTATTTTTCGATTTTCCGTTTTGCGCACACGATTAAGCAAAGTCTACTTAACCGATTTGACTGCATAAAGACTTTTTATAGCTAATTAAATTCTCTAGAATATGACGTTAAGTGTTATTTAGATAATATATATATTTACATATTTTATTCCTATTTTAAAGTTGAATTTGTACGAAAATGTTGCACTTAGATTATAAAACAGAGTAAATATAAACAATTTTAATATTATCTCAAAAATTCTCGACGTCATATTCAAGCAAATTTTTGCAAGAACATTTTGCACTTCCATTTCCAATCAAAATTAAGTTCGGTAGAGTATACGCAGCTGAACAAACAAAAAATATGAATTTCCTTACCCTGTAAAAAAGTTTATAAAGTTGATAAATATGAGCAATATGTAGGAAATTTATAATCAAAAGAAAGAATAACAACATAAAACAATTAATTTTTAAATACAATTATGTTCATCTTGGTAGTTAATATAATTAATAACTATTATCATATACTGTTGTGATCAAAGCATTTAAGCATCGTTTGAAATGTAAACTTTCCATGTTTAAAATAGCAAATAAATTAGAGAAAAAAACAACTTGGCTTCACTTCAAAGTCACGAAGTTTCTCCGCCTTTGCAGTCAATTGAAACATTTCATACTTTTAAATAATTTTGAATATAATCACTAAAATTTGAATTATTCACATATTTACCAAGTTAAATGACTCAAACCAATTATATTCTTTTTTTTATTGTATTTGGTGCAGAGACCTAGCCATCGACCATACTGGTCCTTCAGCCTTGATTTATTGTTATTGTATGTGTTTTTATATTACATATTTATTATTGTGATTGTCATGTGATGTTGTTGTTGCTGATCCTTGCGTTGAATTGTTTATATATGTATTATTGTTGTGTGTGAGTGTTTAGATGATTTGTCAGTGGTTTTTATCATTTTTCTTGTGTCTTAAAGTTATGGGTTGCGCATATTAGCGATTGTTGATTTGAAGAGTGTTTTTTATTGTGTGGTTTGTATAGGTGTGGATTAATGCCCACCTCGAGGACTCGAACCTCGTCCGACTGCGTGGTAGGCCCAAGCTCTACCGACTGTGCTGCCCAGGTGGGCCAATTATATTCTATCAAATTGTATTTTTTTTATTTTTCTGATGTTTTCTGTTTATTTATATATTATAAACTTTGCAAAGTGACTTCAAGTGAATTTCACACATGTCTGACATTTCTCAGATTTCGGTAGACATGGCCGAGCCGTTAGATAATGAATGCGCACGTTCATTAACGGCACCCGTAGAGTGTTTGTTCGCCCCCACGAGGAGTGTTTGCCTTCGTTGCAAAACATATGCACGCCGGAAAGCGTGCAGGTGCGTATGCAAAACGGCCGCGAATAACTCCAGCCCCGCATCGCTTATATTCGCACCTGAAGCACAAACAAACTGCTTCACTGCGCACCGATATTATTATTAATGTGCCTCGCATATGTATAAATAAATATCAACACGCGGCGCATATTCATAAGCGCAGACATGCTGGGTGCAAATATTTTAACGATAGATAAATGCATAGCGTGGAGCCGCCAGCTTAAATACCATTAATAATAATAATCGTTGGAGAGGAAGCAAGCCACGTGGAATGTGTGAAGTATATGTATATACAAATTCAGCTTAAATCATTTTTGCGCGGTTCGCACATCGTAAATTTTATCAAACTGGCACAGAATCATGAATTATTTTAGTTACTGCTAAGGGAATTCAAGTTTTAAAATGATTTAAAACTAGTTTAAACGATTATCTATAGTTATTATTACATTATCAGTAAACTTGTGAGGAAGAAAACATTTTTAGTGATAACGGTTGAGAGTTATTTCATACAGCCTCAGTAAAATTAGTTCCTAGCCTTCTATGAGGACTCAAGTATGTCCTCCTCGTCAGTGAAACGGAGTAATCCAAACAAATGTTTGCGATCTATTCAGGTTGGAGTAATATTTCACGAAACTGAAAATAAACTAAAAATAAATGTTAAGAGTTCATGTTCATAACGAAATTAAATTTAATAATAATGCTATAATAATAATATAATGCTTTAAAACTAGTTTAAACGATTATCTATTGTTATTATTACATTATCAGGAAAACTGCGGTGAAAAATCAATTTTTAGAGATAACGATTGAGAGTAGCATAGTTTTAATGTAGTAAAATTAGTTTCTAGACGTATACTGCATATCCACCGATATTCAAATCCACGAGGACTCATTTGTGTCCTCTCCTTGTCCGTGAAACAAAGTAATCTATGCAAATGTTTGCGAAAGGTTCAGGTTGGATTAATAAACATCCATTTATTCGCGTCTACGTTCCGTGATAGATGGAAATAGATTTATTTGCATGGCAAATATTAATACACCGCATGTGTATTTCGATATTATAACGCTTTAGAGCATTCTATTATTGAGCTTCAGTGAATTTTCAATTTCCTGGCCGACTGTTTTAATCTGTTTAATACAATTACTGTAATATTGGAATTGTATTGATATTGAAATTATAGGCAATCAAAAACGTGATATTGCTGGAAAGTATACAAATTTAACGATGTAATTTTACGCATACCATAGTATTTATTAAAGTTACACTGCAACATCAATATTAGTCTTTTAAAAATTACTAATTGTATGTAGTATTGCAAAGAACTGCGAGCCATCGAAAGTAGTTAACTTGTTTCCTTTTTGTTATTTTCAATGATGTTTTTAAGGCATTGCCGGCATATTTATTTCTTACCGGAATAAGTGACCTTAATGAATTGATTTGGCAATGCAGTGATCTGCACGGTGGCGTGTGTCTAAATAATTTAGACTCGGATATGTTTTAAGAAATTTGTAATAAGAAATGGTCTATCCCTCTAGTTGAAACTATGCACATATTTACGAAAAGAAAAAGTAAAAATAGAATTGTTTGTTTCTGAGTTATACCCCGCCTAAATTCGGCTCGCGTTCAACAGTTTACTTTCCAATTGCATTTACTCCAATAAACTTTCCTTACCAATGTCTCAAAGATAAATTTAGTTTAAGTAACGTATAGAAACTTTAATAAAACTCCGTGGAAGACGGTAGTAAATCGTGGATTCCTAAAATGACGTCAGCTGTACTCGTTTCCGTAGGTATTTTATCGAAATAATAAAAAGTATTGGTATTTATGGATGATATATTAAATTCTTTTTGTGGCCTAAAAATACGAGAACGGAAATATCTCCATTGTGGAAAATCTTTGACTGCAGAGTTGTGCGCGGAAGCGAAAAGGTCAACGGAATAATGGAAAAATCAACGTCGGCGTGTTTTAGAAAAATGCGAACACGCTTAAGAAGAATAAAAGAAAGCAAGTATGGAATTAATCTAATTCTTTGGTATTGAGTGAAATCGAGTTTGAAAACACCATAACAAAAAATTGGAAACATATTGAAAATTTTCAGAGAAGAAAAGAAAAAAGAGACGAGTATGATTTTTGTGAAACTAAAGTTAACTGTTTATATTATTATTTTTATTTTATACGTATTATTGTATTGTGTTCGTATATGGAGATACTAAAAATACTAATAGCTCGAATTCACCAGTTTATTCCCAAAAGCAAGCGGGTTTACGCAAGTTTTATTAAAAAAGAAATCATGTTGTGGATATTATTTGATGTTTATTGTATTTTCAGTATTTAAATTGTTTGTTTTATTGATTAAATTGCGCAAATAAACAAATAAAATTGCAATCTTTTTTTATGCACCCTTTAATAAATCAATAACACGATCTATTAAACGACACGAGTGGTTTTAATGGATTATAATAATTTTACGTTGAACAAATTTTATAAAAAAGTTTGTTTTATGAAATACTAGTATTTCTTTTAATATTAATCACTCTAAAATAAAATATTTTTCCTACATACTATTAATGTAGTCCATTACATAAATTTATCAATACATCTCTGGAATATAGAGAAAAAATGGAAAATGTTAGTTGTTCTCAGAAAATATTGATATAAAATTATTTACGAAATGATTCAGGTTAAGTGGAGGCGCCGGGGATGTATAGCGTTTGTCTGCGCCTTTATGCATAATGTGTTAATACCGGACTCGTTCCGGCTATACAAAGCTGCCTAATGAAGCCGGTGCCCGCATTTTCTTCCGGTTGCGTTTGCATGATTTGTTGCCTAGGCCCACCACCCAAATCACTGCGCTCATTTGCGTAGGCTACATTATGGTGGCGGCGTCGGTGTAGACCGGAGCTAGAGCTGCAAACGAAATTAGATCCGTTCACAATCCCAAACCCGAGGAGCCCCAAATACACGCGCGTAGTCATTGTTGCTTATTTATGTTTAGAATTCTATACTATTAGTATGCGAGGCGCGTATGTACGACGTGTGACTTTTGGGAAGTCTTTAAGTTTTGGGTTCGCTTGAAAAGAGGGACGAAAACTTTAAGAATCGAATTTTGAAGTTAAATTAAAGGAATAACATTTTTGAAAGAAGTAGTTTTCGAAGGTGAACTATTTATTTATAATATCGGGTTAGTAGACAAAGATTTTTGATACATTTGAGAGGATTATTTAATATTATTAGTGGAATACTCTTAGTAAATTGTAAACACTTGTACTTAAGCATCCTATTCATTGCTCTTCCATTTCATGTACTATTCATGTTGGTATGTTATATGTATTAAAAATTACATAGCTCTATAACCGCGATATTCATTTAGAAACACCTATACTTTCTGAGAGTAACATTCCCCTGATTCGTTTTTGGTTATCACATACAATAATGCCTACAGAACACGATTGTTCAGTATATTGAATATTTCTCATCTTGTATATTGAATTATTTGAGTTGTTCTTGCATTTCATGTACTATTTATGTTGGTATGTTATATGTATTAAAAATTGCAAAACTTTAAAACACCGATATTCAATTAGAAACAGGCAATATAGTTAGCATTTCTTGCACAATACTATAGAATAAATATTAGATAAAGATAGTTATCCTGCGTGTTACTCATTATTCATAAACACAAAGTTTATGTTGCATAGCTTGCCAAAAATTAATTAGTTTTCCTCACAAATTTTACAAAATAATGAACGAAAAATGACAAAAAACAGTAATATAGTAATAAAATCGACTATCCTCCTCAAAAATTCGTGTATCATACAGAAACCGGCGAAGCAAAATAACTTAATAGGAAGTTGGCAACGTCAATATAACCTACACGTACTTTATATATACGAAAAGACCGGTAATTCCATGGAGATGAATACGTAATTACATTTAAATTTTGGAAGTTACGAAATCAAATTCCACGCAAAGCATCGCGAACGATATTTGTACATATAATATAAAGATATTTTTCGATAGCTGGTTATAATCGACTTGTTTCTTATTTATTTATCCCAGGAGAGAAAAATCCACATTTTCGTAAACACATTAAAAGTCAAATCGAAATTTAAATTGATTCTGCTTTTATCTTTACTCTTCTAAAGAATTACCAATCACTTGTAAACAACTATTTAAACACATTTAAATTTAAATAAAAACATCGATGACATGCTAAAAATATAATTATTGTTTATAGCAACTAATTCCTCGTCTTATTTCTGTCTGGATTGCAAACCAAAAATATCTACCCATTAATTGACTTTATATCTCCTCCGAATAATAAATGAAAATATCACAAATGTGTCAATTTTAACGGAACAAAGTTATTATAAAGATGTTGTCAGTTACACAATCTTACGCTGTGCGAGTATGTATATGTACCCATGTATTAATGTACATCAATAATTATTTAAGACGCCAGTGTTGGTGCTATAATGAGTCAATTTTGATGTAGAACATTTCAAATAAGTAAAAACATCAAGTTGAATCACTATTTAAACAAACATTGCTAAACCTGTTCTATTCTTTTTATCTATAGGTTACACACATACATATTATAGTCATATATACCCTCGAATATATACCTTGTAAGTTATATACGTTGCAACAGTTGTAAAACGTGTAAACAATTTTGAAAATGTCTAGAAACGCGAGTTTTTCAAAGGTTTATCAGGAAATATGTCAATTTTAGGTTGAAATGTGCAATGATAATTAACTTTAGGAAAAGTGAACCTTATCAAATGTATGTTAGGTTCACTTGACATGAAAATGTTAATTACATATTTTGCACGTTATTTATTGTGGTATTTCGTGAAGGCTTTTTTGAGTTTTGCGTAATAGCGGTTCAATTAATCATTTTAGTTAAAGTTACAGTTTAGTCTAGAGCGAGTTATTACATTAATAATAATAATAAGGGAAACCTTTATGGGCATTACCTCTTATCTGATACTTCCTTGTACATTTAAATATTACACTTCAAAATATCAACATAACATAACATATTAATCATTAAACCTAATTATTAACTTAAATGATAACAATAACAATAACAATACCAACTTTGACAAAAAAAAAACAAATTATGTATATTAAAATACACTTCTACCTGACATCAGGGAATACGGTTACGACCTTCTTCTTCCCACTCTATCGCTTTCCTCTCGTTAGGACCTTTAACGATGCCACCCCCCTACCACCCTCTTTCAGAATTATATTAATAATTACATTAATAATTATGGAAATTACTGTTTATTATAAATATTTTAGAAAGTGAAAATGATGAATGCCTACGACAGGACTTGAACCTGCAATCGTAGGCCTTCATCATTTTCTCTTTCTAATTATTGCAATTTGTGTTTAACATTCTAAAAATTGATTATTTGTTCATATTGTATGTCAATGGCAGCTTCGCTGCGGTCATACTTCATGACAAGATGATGGTAGTAGTGCGTTCGAGAATGTAAACATCTCTTAAATAAAATTCATGTTTTAATTTTCAATTTAATTGAGACATAAATATGTAAATTTAAAGTTTCCAATCATAATAATAATGTATATATTTTATAGGCTATCAACGCTACATATATATTTTTGTGTGTTACAATTTTTATTTATTTTTTTTGTTGTGTAGTTGTTGTGTGTTGAATGTTGGGTGTAGAGAGTTGAATGTTGAGGGTTGAATGTTGCGTGTTGAATGTGCAGTGTTGTAAGTGTTTGTGGTAAATTGTGGGTAATATTCACCCGGTGGATTGCCCACCTCGGGGAATCGAACCCCGTCCGCCTACATGGTTCGCCTAGGCTGCCCAGGTGGGCTCCAATCATATTTACTTAAATCAGGTTCAAATAACAATTTATTAGATTAATAATGTTTACAAATATGAAAATACTGATTATAACACCAATGTTAAACGAGAATACTTGTTTAATGTGTAATTTATAATTGTTTACACATTAAATTCCGAAACTGTTGTTTTAACCTTATAAAATGACTGAACGTTTCTAAAGTACACATTTATTTTTAGACATAATCTACATTTGTAATCATTAACATTTCATAAATATGTACATTGTGAAGTATTACTATTTATATTCATTACTTAGAAAAATTATATTTTGTTATAACATTCTCTCATTAATTATACTCGTACTTGAAGTAGATCGTGTAATTACATCATTATTCATACGTTTTTTAAACATATTACGGTAGTATTCAAATATTATATAACAAATAAAATGCTATAAAATGATTTCATTCTTCAAGTCCTTTTTCGTGTTTTGCTTCTTAAATCACGTCAATACCTATAAGGAATTTCAAATTTATCTGAATTTACTCTATTTTTAGCGGATTTCAGTCACTTCAAACAAGAAATAGAACAAATAATAGAAAAAAGGAACTTGAAATTAAACTACAACCAAATTAAGAGGACCCTAGGTTGAACCAGAGACCTAGCGGCAACCCTGAATCGATTGGTGTATGATTTATAATTCTAGTAATATGGGAAATCTAAAAAAAATGCAAAACCAAAAACTCGACATTTTCTGGAAAAGACATTTTTTACAAGATAAATATCTCAATAAATACACAACATTTAACCGTAAAAGTGCATATCGAAACAAACTATATGGAATGAAGAATCGATCCGTACAAAAATAGACATTCTATAAGATGCAGACTAGAAAATAGCTTAGAACAAAGATTAATTTGTTCCACTATTTTATCTTTATTTAATCATATTTTGTGTATAATAAAAGGGACAAGAACTTTGTCTATAGTAGAAGAGAAGTTTAAACAAAAACTGGTATGTCTTGAATTAAACTTATTAAATCCAATCAGCCCATTCAGAGTCTAAATGTTCTATATACAAGTATTTCGAAGTGTTTCCAACGATTCGCTACGTTTATTATCATTCGAAAGCATGCGGAATTGATGACACGTCGTCGGCCTTGGCGTGAATCTACACAATTATGATATTACGCCAGGCCACAAACGTGCGACCATATTTTCTACCGCGTACATCTTATTAAATTAGATAATAACGGTGGAAAGTTGTCGGCATATTAGTAAACAAAAAGCGGGCGACGCCAGTGATGATGAGTTATGACTTGTGGTGGAAGGAAGACGACAAAACGGGAGTTAAATTAAATCAAACGCTAGATCGCGCGTGAAACACACATGCTTTCCGTGCAATGACGTGGCGTACTGAACAATGAGCAATGAGCAATGAAGAGTAAATATTAGGCGAATACCTGCGTTTTGCCACGAGACCATATTTCAAATGTTTCGGAATGTCAAGAGTTAAAAATTGCCACAACGTCAAAACCGTCAACCTTCAGGCGCGATGATTTATTGATGAAATTTTATTAGAAGCAAAATTTAGCGCTGAACATTACGGAAATGAAAGGGGTTGGTTTCGGTGTGGGTCATGTTTGGTAAATGACTGTAACGATTATGTACGCAAAAATTGGAAATCAGTAAGAGTACGAACATCATTGTATATGAATTTTAAAACCGCTTTAATGAAGCTAAATTGATTCGGGTTGCTTCCATGACGAAAATAGCTCGTAAATTGTTAGAAAACGGTAGGTTGAAGCAATGCGCCATCGTCGACAACTTTTAGGACTTTGGGCTATACTATAGACAAGCATAATAGTGTGTAATGTACGCAAATGTCAGGAGAGATTAATTGAAACTGGTTTGAAAAAGCGGTGCCTATTTTTAGCTGCCGATAGATATAAATCATAAACGTTGGAGGATTGCGTTCTACCGCAAAGCAAAGCTATGGTTTTGTATACGTTGTTCATCAAGTCAACCGTCCATCAATCGAAAACATTTCTTGAATTCCAAAAAATTGGTACCATTTTCTAATATACCGTGTGTGTTTTTTAACGTGAAAACTTCAAATATCTCGAGACATAAGCCCTCTACGAAAAAACTGAAAGTAATCAAAAAGCAACCATTCCACGGGGGAAAATGATGATGGTATACTTAGCTCCCCATGCCCCCATGGTGGGGTGTGGGTAACTTTGAAATTTTAAATGGGCACCCCATAAAAATAAGTAAGATTTGTTCGAAACATTTTTTCGTTGTTGCATCTGTAAGCTATAAAAATCAATTTTTTGAATTTATTTTCCAATGTAAAAATCGGGCTCAATTGTTTTTAGCAGTAGTACACATTTTATTATTACATAATTACCTGGTTACAGTAAATGCTTTTGATACTTAAATATTCAGTAGATTCAAGACAATCTGGGAATGCCAAAAGAGTCCAAGGCAAAAATAATCAGGATACACGCTTGCTTCCTGCACCTTAGGAACATCAAGTTCTTAAAGTAAACATTAATGATGTTGGCCCAATCTGTAGGATTCGTTTCGACCGTCAAACTGATGAATTCGTTTTCTAACCCAGTACCCAATGTCTTCTAGTTTCCTTTCATTCGGGCAGCGATTGTCTCCATCTTCTCTACAGATACGTGAAACCTAACCTAGTCAGACCTAACCTAACCTGTCCACAACAGAAAGAAACCTGTTAATCCTCTAACATTTCGTTACAACCAGGTTGCATAATATAATTAAAAATCAACTGCCATTCAGTTGATTTTTCTGTAACCTCCTCACTATGTATTCATCAATAATTAGCTCTGATGAATTTTACTGCAAACGGCTACTGACGTTACGTCCATGGCAATTACTAAATTCCGAACAATTTTTGAATAATATACGCTGGCGAGCATACTCGCACGCAGCTGCATGTGTGAATATGCATACGTGTGTATAAGCATATGCGTGTTTCCCGTCATTTTTAATTTAAAATGTCAGGGTCGTGAATTATGCGCATCATGGAATCTGTGTGCAACCATCCACAGGGCATAAACGACTAGCGTGCGAAATGACTATCAAATCCGCGAATAATGCAAACTTGAAGGCTGGTGAAAGAAAGAGCAGCGCGGCGTGCTGCTAAAAATATCCAACGATGATATTTCCTGTGGAATATTTCTTCTGTCATATCTAAATTAAGATCCATGTAATTTGATGATGACTCGAAGTTGTAAATTAGTATTAATTCGTTCTATAAATGGAATTTGTTACAATCAATGACTTAGGGTTAGTTGACTTGGTGAATTGCAAATTAAGTGAGTTGCAAAAGAACTTGAACGAAAATAGAATGATTCCAGATTGGATAAAGACAACATATATTCTCTCTTTGTTGAATGGTAATACGTTTATTAAGGTTCTATTATTTTACAAAGTTTACCAAGCGA
>WSZQ02149670.1:47244-67970 GCA_019419845.2 Weissflogia rhopalogaster
GACCAGCGGATTGGAGCGACTGCAAGTTGGTCTCTTAATCGAACAGCAACAAACTGTGATTAAAGAGGTTGACGTGCGCTTTGCTGCCAGCTTAACGAACAAACATTCTAACTATTCGGAGAACAATCATCCAGTTTGCAATTCAACTTAAATAAAACCATCTCGTCCAAATCACTAATATTTTTATATCTGAAATATATACACTTATTTTCCATTCATTTTCAGTGCAATCGTTTTTTGAGATATCAGAATGTTTGATTATATTAAAATAAATTACTAATTTAAGAACTGCCACTATTTTCTTAGAATTTCAGGAAAACTGTATCTATCAGATGACGGGTGTAAATCTGGAAGAGGGGAACATAAAATCAATCATGCTTTCAATATTTGTTACTTCAATATTTGCTATCAAAATTGATAAGATGTAGTTTGGATGAAGTTTACTAACATAAAAATTACAAAAAAGTTGACTCACCCAAAAATACTAACTTTTCTATTGTTCCAGGACACCAACAACCTTTCAGTAAGAGCGCTAAATAAACGTGAGTTGAAATTACAGCCTAATTCAGTTTATGCATTTAATTATCAATAAATTTAACTGCGAAACCGAGTTGAATTGTGGAATTCCCATCAGTCTGGTCGTACCTCCGCAATTGTGAGAGAAGGAGATAAATTGCCTCGCCCGTGGGGGGGGCGCAAAGCGATAGGTAGAGATGGTAGAGGCAGAGATGGAATTGAAAACGTCGAAACGCTGATTGAAAATAATAAAATAAATCTGATTTTCTCGCATCGATGCGACGCCGATGTCAGCTTCCAAATGCTTTGGGAAATGGTTAAAAAACGGCGGCAATGCGCGTCAGGCGTGCTCGATCGTAAAACTCTCGCGAGACACATCTTTAATTAACATTATCGATACCGCACACGCTCGAAGGGAGCACAATTTTCCGGCAGAGAAACTGAAAAACGCGCTGCCGTCGTGGGTATTACAATGCGTCAAAGGGGAGGCTTTCGGAGGCGGCAGAACGACCGTACGTGCCGACGGTATCGTGCATTCGATTGCTTCGATTGACGATTTCCAAGTGCAATTTCGAGAGGATTGATCTTGTGTCGAGGCTGTGGTGGCGACGGCGGCAATCGTGCGATTCGCGTACATCGATTGCGAGCGCTGATTAAATACGTCAGTACGCCGCTGTCCTTTCATTCGCCGACTACACCACGATATCACTTTCCCGGTATTATCACCAAACCGCCATCAACGGCAACCGTGCGATCAGCTGTCGATCACCTGTGAACAAGCGGATTTTCTTCCAACACGATCCTTAATTTCGGGTAATCTATCACTCGCCATGTTATTGATTGATTGGGAACTCTATAAAAATGCCTCTCTACCTAATTTTTTCATATATCCAAAAATATATACAGTGAATTCTGTGTTATCCGTATTTTATCCCCAATAAACGGAGTCCTAATTATCTAAAAATCTATAGATATTAGAAAAATATACATAGAACAAAACCACAATAATAAAATTGCCAATTGTCAATATATCAAGTCTAAAACAACAATTAACACGTAGAAAACTTTTAAGAGGTTTGTTCCAAAAGTAACGTTCCTATAGTCTTCATTTTTTGAGATACTTATGGAGCTGGACCAGCTTTACTGCTCTTAAATTGAAAAAGTACAGATCTTTGAGAAGTACTGAACATCAAATAATCTGTTTTTTTTTCAGAAAGTTTACGGGAATCTGACCTAAGGTCAATGTCCCTCAATACCAAATATAAGCTCTTCTTAGAATTGATTGTGTTGATTTGTGTAGGCGCCTTTCAACGGGCGAGGGAGAGAAGGTTTTCTTTCGTGCCTGATGGGAATTCATCCTCCAAGTCGGTCCTGACAATTTTTAGAGCTGCATCCTTCACTGAGGCTATGGGATTTGATATGTTCAACATTTTTCGTAGCTTGATATTACTGGTGGTGTAATGTTCTTCTGTAGCGAGTAGCATACCAAATTTCCTGTCCGTAGGAGAGTTGTTTCAGAAGTATCATTTTTATTATATTGGCCTTGTTTTCAATGCTCCTTGAAGTTTTCTTGGCTTCCTGGGCTCGTTCTCCAATGTGCTGTTCAAATTTTATACCACGTAGAAATATTTTTATACCAATCGTAGAAAAGTTTAACTTTTTATTGCTTTTTCTTTCAGTTTAATATATGTAAAACAAACATGATTATGGAAAC
The DNA here is from genome assembly GCA_019419845.2 of Weissflogia rhopalogaster. Taxonomy (NCBI): domain Eukaryota; kingdom Metazoa; phylum Arthropoda; class Insecta; order Coleoptera; family Staphylinidae; genus Weissflogia; species Weissflogia rhopalogaster. Next base: position 49,475 of record WSZQ02149670.1, read on the forward strand.
ACCAATATAATATTCACGCCGGCAAATTTTAATTAATGTCAGTGAAAAAGTGCGTGAAATTTGAATAATTAAAATGCATCCGTAATGAAATTGTCCGGTGTCAGTCAGGATCATCCGCTTACGCGACGCGACGCGGCGGCGAAACAATGAAGCGCATGCAAATTTAATTGCCACAATGGCGTCAAACAAAATCATATTGTTATTTACAGTACGTGGCTCAACGCACAAACACGCCAAGACTAATGTTGGTTTATTGTATAACTTATATGTGTTCGAGGATTAAATTGAATTTGAAATTGAAACAATGCTCCACCTTTTTGCTACCCGAGCCACATGATAATTAATTTATCGCGCTTTATTCGCGTTCGTAACGCGTTTGAGGTCAGCCGCACGCAGTTCGATTAATGCCAATGAAATGCCAACCATCAAACGTTATTACCGCTTATAAATTATCGAAAGACATTTATTACAGTTGAGGCAATTGCTCTGTGATAAAAAGTAAAGCTCTACTTGACTTTCTAAGCTTTAAAATCGGGAGTTTCGCATGGATCTACTTTTATACACTTGTAAATTTATGGGAATAAATGTGGGAAATATAGTTAAAAAGAATTTATGCACGCATGACGTAATAAACGCGTTTTGTTACACACGTAGCCGCCGTGGTGGATATTTGCGAAAGACCGTGTCGCCTACAGCGATGGATTCATTATCTCGAGGCGCTTGCAAAAAATATCATCATCACAGACCGCCAGCAGTGACCGCAAAAACGGCCGCCAGCTTTTCGCGTTCATGCGGATATGTCGCTCAGCAAAGGCCAACACAATTTTCATCTACATACGCTCGAACACCGTTTTTTTTCGGGCGTTGTTTGTCGCTGGTGGTGTTTTTCACCGGCGATTGTCGCTTGATTTACGCTCGGATGCTGGTCAACTAGAAAATATTTTCAACGAGATATATATTCAAATAGAAAATTGGATGTGAAAAATATATGAGCTCCGGAATATGGAAGAATATTTAAAATATTTTTCTATGTATTTTGGAATTGCATTTTAATCTCGGAAAAGCTGAAAAAATAGGAAGTAGTCTTATGCCCTTGATAGTATGAATATTCATAATATTTTCCTTTATTAGAAAATCGCTAGAAAATAAAAAACAAGGAAAATTCCTGAACGTACTGAAAAAAAAGTTCCCTGGGAAGTTATTGAGGTTTATACAGAGAGTGCATCAATTACTATGAATCATCGGAATCTATTAATCCATAAAAAATTGTTAGTTAGTGCATATAAAGAAAGATTCAACGACATCTGATTTACCATAAACCTCATCCAATGAATTTTCAAGGATTTCATTAGGAACTTTACTTTCTATCACGATTTTGTGGTTACCAGCCAAAGCATTACCAAAAACAGAACAAAAAGTCGAATGTAGGAAACTAAACTACTTTTAAGCGAAGCATTTCCCTTTATATACGAAAGTTTCATTCTTCAAACAGCTATAAAACAGAAAACATTTTTAAAACTCCTTTTAAAACCACTTTAACAAAAGAAAATTTAAGCGAAAACACAGCAGATACATGAAATTCAATTTTATTCCAGACACTAAAAAGGAAAATATATTTTCATTTGATTAAAGTCTTAATATTCTATTAGACCAAAGCTATAACAACTCACTCCGCAAAATAGCTTATAAAAACCCAAGATTAATGCATGACATAAAATCCGGAAACGCTTAAACATATGAATAAATTTAAAATGTGAAGGAGATTTAAATATTTTATCGGTTGATATTTAACCACGCTGCCCTGGTGGTGTGTGTCTCGATTATTTATGCATTCATTCAAGTGTGGAGGCGCCGGGTATTCACGGCACGTTCCCGACGTTCGTACAACGCAGATAACGCGATATAGATAAAAATAAAAGTTTAAAAGGTGCCATGCATGTCGCGTAATTGATACGAAAGTGTCATATCATGTCAAACGCTCTTATGCTGTCGCTTCAACGCCAGGTAAATGATGTGCGGATATCGAGTTCGAAAGATAAGCTAAAATTACGAATTACTTGCCAAAAAATTGCTTGGAAAAATTCAGATATTCAAAATTGTAGGTTAAGATGCTAAACTCTTTTCAAGAAGTTGCCTGCTTTTTTCATTTCAACTCATTTTGAGTTATATTTACCCGACAAAAAACCATAAAAATGCATTTTTCTATCAAGTAACTGAGAGGAAGTGTGAAAAACAGAACATTTTTGTGTCTAAATGTATGCAATATTTGAAAAAGTTTGGAAATTGAGCGATTTCCAAGTGCACTTCGATCATCTTAACTTTGGAATTCACATCCACTCTAATTTCGTGCATTAAAAAGCCCAAAAAGCTCAAGGTTTCAATGTTTGCGATCTATCAAATCCCGTGAGTGAATTACGCTCACTTGCATCAGTGACATGCATGAATACTAATTAAATTTAAATCTCGAGTGCCACTTCTACGCATTGATGAAATGACTACTTGTGGAAATATGCGCGAGGAAGAAATCACGCTCTGTTCTTAATCGATATTGAAAACCTTTGCTGTTCGTGATGCAAACAACGAAATCGTGCCGGCGCATTTTCTTTTCGTGTGTAGTTTGCGCACAACCTGCCTGTTTTTCAGCTCTTTTGTGGTAAAGACGTTTCCATTGGCGCTGCTTGCCAATTTAGGTTAATTGGAAATTGAAAATAATTGCTGAGATAATTACCTAACTCAAATTAAGTAGCGCTTTTTGCATTTCAATTTAGGCAGTCCCTAAGTAAATTAGTTTTTGTAATAACAGATTTTCCTCGCCTTAAAATTGAGGTATATTCAATTATACAAAGTTGTAATTCCTCATTTTTGCTTTTTTTCCTTCTTGAAAATCTGAGATTTATACAAATTATTACATCTTGTTATCTCGTAAAGTTTCAGGAACGTGGTGGATAATTTTTCATGCTTTGTGCGAAATTGCAGTTGACAGCCGCGGGAGTCGCTGAAGGAACTTAATTGAAACGAAACTTGATTATGTCAGTGCTGAAATTGTTTATCAAACGGTTGAGAGTGCTGAGATTTTTATAGTTCCATGTCGATTGCAATCTCAAGTCGTGTTTTCCTGGGCAATCTTAAACGGTGGAAAGTTTTACGTTTTGCCTTTTTCCTGTTTTCGTATTTTCTAATATCCGGAGACTTTAAGATAATATCCTTGGTGAGGGTGTGCTCAAGCTTTAGTTATTGTGGAGGGCTTTGCGAAAACAAAGTTTTCTGTGGATTGACCTCAATACTAATCTAATGAAAAGATTTCATTTATAAAAATAAAAAGGGTTCTCGGAATAGTTTCCGAAATGTTTAGATTTTTTAGATTTTGAATTTTTTTTATGGTCACCCATTGACAAAATTTCATTATATCGTCATAATTTTCAATCTGTTTGTTCTAAGATAGATCTCAAACTATGCTATCTTATAGAGTTATAATAGATGGGGGTCAACGGTGTCGTTCTCAAGTTATTTTGAAAAATATCAACTTGGACTCTATAGCGCATACAGTTTCCGAGATATTTTTATTTTTCAGATATTGATAATTTTTTAATTCTCAGATAGATCTCAAACTATGCTAGCTTATAGAGTGGAACGCGCTGATTCCGAAAACATCATAATATATGGGGGTCGATGTTGTCGTTCTCGAGATATTTTGAAAAATGTCCTGGTCAAATATGCGGTCAATTTTACTACACTTATGTTAACTTCTAGGAGTTTAGTGACATGAGGAAGAGGCAAAAAAATTACAGAATATTGTGTTGTGCTGTCTACCTCCAATCAACAAACAGAATTTATTTTTCGTTTACTTTTAAAAAGCACTTTACCAAACTTAATCCCAAAATAACGCCCAGCAAGAATTAAAATATAAAGCACCTGGCAAAACCCTCGATAAAATATAATGCACCAGCATTACCATAGGTAAATTATAAGAAGATAAGAAAACTCTTTAAGAATTTTTCTTACCAGCCTTTATATTACGCCTTAATAAAGGCAGCGAGGCTTAGCTTGGGGAAAAAAGGCTGGCATGCAAAGCCGAATAACAAGGAACTGAATAATGGCAAACGCAGGAGCCAGGCGTGAGGGAAGAAGATGCGATGCTAGTATAAGAACAAGGACGTGGGTGGATCGAATTCGCATAACATACCCACGAGGAGAGATGGCGTGCTGGCAGAGCGAACAAAAGGCAAGGCGGGCAGATGGGGAAAATGGGAAAGTGGGAAGCTGGCAAACAACGTCACGATGCGATGTCTTCCTAAACGTGAATGCTGATCATTCCACTACACAGCAGGAACCACAGCATCAACCACAAATTCGACACAACTCTTCAAATCCTGCTTTGTCCTTGTGTCTCTAGCAAACTACTACGGAAACACCATAATGTTAATTTGCATATGGAGGGCGTACTTTTCAAGTAAATTAAACGGACTTATGCAGGAAAGCAGGAAATGTCACTGAAACAAATACAAACAATCCAAGTGGTTGCTAGGCAATCTCAAAAGAAGCAGACCGAAATTAATATCCATCGAAGTTGAATTACAATGATTTTAAGTAATTGATTGATTACCTTCTTTTGAGAGCACAGTCACATGACCTTGAAGTTGATGGGGGTGGTTGGAGTGGTTGCCATTGTCAATTCTTCCTGCCGGGCAGGAAAATGAGTCCGTTATTAATTCGACCTCAACTTTTATCGATTGCACAAGGGGGCGAAAAGCAACCGGTGGACGTGGCTCCCCGGAACTAGGTCCAACCATGGGTGGAAAGTGGGAGGTAAATAATTATTAATTATTAATCACATGCCGCTGCCGACCTCAAACATGTTATCAGTCTTTAACCTTGGTGAATAATTAATACGGATTCTTTTTACAAACGTGGAACTCTGATGTTTTTTTACCTTTTTATAAATTGCCCACTGCTTAATTGCATAATTACTGTTTACAAGTGTAATCATTAATCAGATGTTTCTACTTGTAAGTAATGATGTTATTTTAACATAACATTCCTTCTTGCAATAAAAATCATTAAAAATATATTAGCATTAACAAAACACTTTGGATTAAACTTCATGCGAAAAATAAACTATTTTATCAAGGAATATTTAGGAATTATTTATATTATGGAATTTTTTTTCATTAAATAAAACTTGGAAAAGTGGAAATTTATGGAGTGGATTCGTTTGATCCACACTGAATTGTAATATAAGTGTTTTAAATTGAATTTTTATGGACTTTTATCTCTGGCAGGTAATCTATAAATATTTAATGTTGTAGCCACGAAATGATTGAAGAGTGTTTTATTGAATAAAGAGTGTATTTCAATTTTATAGATCGTGAAAAGAAAATGTAAAACTATAAGAAGATTTTTCGTAATTTTAGTTTTCGAAGTTCCAGATACGAATAACTACATTTACAAAAATTTACGTACTCCTCGACTGAGGTCCACACCTCCAACTTCCCACATCTCCAACTTCTTACACCTCCAACTTCCCACACCTCCAACTTCCCACTCCTACAACTTCCCACTCCATCAACTTCCCACGCCTCCAACTTCCCATACCTCCAATTTCCCACACTTCCAACTTCTCGTGCCTCTAACTTTTGACACCTTCAACTTCCAACACCTCCAACTTCCAACACCTCCAACTTCCCACACTTCAAACTTCCCACACTTCCAACTTCCTGCACTTCTAACTTCCGACACCTTCAACGTTCAACACCTCCAACTTTCCACACCTCCAACTTCTCTCACCTCCAACTTCCCACACCATTCAACACTACCTCTTACATCCACTCTACCTATCAAGAAATAACGAATAAAATATATAAATTCTAGAAATTTTGAACTGTCATCAGACAAAAATTAGCAATTTAATATTCGCAATTACCCATCATTGATGATGACTGTAATTATGAAACCACCAAAAACTTAATAGGACACTATATAATTGAATTGGTTACTTGGAATTGAGTTCTACATCAGCTTAATTTAAATGGAACTTTTATATTCTCTCTAGGATGAAATCCATAAATTTTATATTCACTTTTTGAATCATAAATATGATTGAATAGAGTATTTCTCCAGGATTACTTTTAGAAATAAATATAAAACTATGAAATATTGCTACTATATCTTTTTCAGTTTATGATCCAACATCGTAGGTTCTTATTACATCTGTACGAATATAACGAATAAGAGAAAACAGTTGTATTCTAGAATTAGCATGAATACGATGCTTTTAAGTCGAGAGTCAAATATTAATTAACCACTTTTATGCGGTTGTAATATTGCTAGAAAAGCAAGTTTACGATCACTACGACTAAGTTCTACTTCTCTGGGCCATTGTGAAGTTTTTCCGCTCGGAGGCATTCATTATATTAAAATTTTATGCATTCCCCATTTCAATATCATAAACGTAAAAGTTAAAAGCGGAAAATGGCGAATGCGCCGCTATTTACATTGTGTCGGATAGTTAACAATGAGTAATATCTTCTGACGGTTGATAAGGGTTTTAATAAGCAAACTTTCATGTTGAGAAGGATGTCTCATGACAGAGCAGTCGAGGGATATGCTGACGCTGCGCTGTTGGATAATGCATAATTCAGAGTGAACGACGTTAGTATTATGCGCTGAGTACGGTAATAACTTTGAAAAATATACGCACAGCGCGCAAGTACAATGAATAATTCGTCGGAATGACGACTGTAGTCGGTGTAATTATTTGTTAGGTTATGGTTTGCGGCATTTCCTAATGGGGTGAGGTATGTGAAACAAGGATGATATAAAATCTTCTTATTGTCTTCGGAGATGATATTAAAGTTGTTAATGTGCATTATTTCCTTTGAAATTATGGGGAAATTATTAAATGAATGTACTCTTAAACGATGAACTGAATGTGAATGTGAAGTCTTTATATTACTACAGAGTAGGTTCATGGAGGAGCAATGCATTGAAATAAATAACCTGGGACTACTAATTAATAATTTTCCATTTTATATTCTATAGATTTATAATCAGAACTCTCAAATATCCAAATAAAACCAATAAACATTATTTAAAATAATGATGGGACAAACAAAATAAAATATATTGCTTTATCATTATTAATGCAAATCAATTCATGCAGATATCAAAATATACTCGTATATCGTGCTCATAAATTCAAATATACTTAAATTATTTAAAATTATATACTCAATTGATTACCTCGTGCATAATCACTATAATAAATACGAGAAAATGACCTAGTTATAAATTAAAATATGAATATATGAATATAAACACATATTTTCGACGAAAAACTAGGTTCTCACGTAATATCTGATTACATATAAATCCATTTCGCCTTTCCTCCAGTGCCTGACCGATTCCTGATAAGTGTACAAAGTGACACATTCAATGCTTTCAACCCACCACCTTAGAGACGATGATGAATTGGAAAAATATTTCCTTCACACCTGCGCGTGAATCGATAAAAAATATTTGCCCGATGACCTAAACTAATATGTCGGCACGAAAATATATTTATTCATACAGCAACAAATCACATTGTCGCCATTATACATGTGCTACCGTATATTTATGATAGACATTAAAAATGATAGAGATAAAGTTTATTCAATAAATAATTAATTGCGGAGCGACGTTTCGTTGCATTCAGTCATGTGAAAATTTAGAGAATGTCCGTCCATATTTCATTACGTCATATTATTAATATATTATCTGATATCGTGAAGATTTCTTATAAAAGAGGTATTTTAATTAATGTCTATAATTACGAGATCAAAAGAATATAAAAGATCTTCCTTCTTCTTTTACTTCTTTGCGTTGTTGTACGAAATTTGTGAGGATTAGTGATATTTACTTCCGGATTTTAATCAAGGGAATGAATACATGTAATAAATGTCAGGCTCCTCCGCCATTTATTAGAAGATAAATTAGATATATTCAGTTTTTAATAAGAAAAAAATGTTGCTAACTTGTGAGACCCCATCGAATGAATCAGTTTTGGCTTTATATACATTTTTATGATCTATTAAGAAGAAATCTCATCCTTACTTCCATATTTTATTAATAATACTAGTAAGAACCTAATTTCCAGGCGCCTCCACCATTTTTCAAGAGAAACATCGCGAATATTCGCCTATAAATATATAAAATCTATATAACTAAATCACTTTTATATTTCTTCAGTAATTCCTAATATTTATAAATAAAACATCGCGAAAATAATATAATTAAACATTTAAGAAATAATATTTTTTAATGAAAAAAACACGCCGAAAATCACTTGAAAAACAATTTCAAACCACATCATAAGAATGACATGCAAATTATAAGTGAATGCAAATAAAATCAACTTGTGGCGTTGCCGACTGAAGCAGCAATTAAATATAAATCAATCAAACGCCCGCAATTAATCGCATTAAAATTGCGGCCGATACTCGCATACATTCGATCTGTGACTATGACGTATGTGGCGGGATTCGATTTTCAATCCACGTGCCACACACGGACTACATCATATAACACGTCCGAGAAATGACGTCCAATCAGAATAATTATATTATTACCGAATATTAATTTGGGTATTATTGAGCGTCTCGTACACTTATCCCCCAGAGGCAGGTCGCAACAGAGCCCAAACACTTTATGACAGCGCAAGACGATCGTACGCCTACGCATGTAAGTGCTCGATGTCGATTTCGATAATCAATTAGGGCGTGTTTGTCTACAAATTACGGTTGAGTGTAATTGACTGCTAAACTATCACACCTTAGCAACTAAGCACTTAGTAGTTACAAACATTTAATGTTAATTATGAAGGAATTGAATTGGTAATTCTACGGAAGTTGTCAATATATGACAAAGTATAAAATATCTAGGTGTATTATGATTGATATATTGATGTATGTCTAGTTCGTTTGGGGGATAGGAGTAGTGGTGGTAGTAGCAGGAGGGATATAAGCAGGTAGACGAAGCAGGAGACGATTGAACAGGTAGAAGAAGGTAGGAAAATAGAAATGTTCCAAACTTTCATTACATTTCTGCCTATAAAACAAGATGTCTTTGTTTCGCCAGTTATATCGATCCAGAAATATTTTCTACTGTTCGGTATGAATAAAACTTGTCCTCGGTTTTCCATTTTCCAATTTTCCATTTTTCATTGGAATATATAAATATACTTTCAATATGGAGAAAACTAAGTTTTCTATGTTGAAAAATATGTTTTAATATTTTTTTTATTTAAATATGACATTAAATATTAATTTTATTGAATATAAGTACAATTTATTTATAATAATAATAATAACCTTATTTGGCATAACCCTCGTGCATCTAATAAGCTTAAATCATTATTCCAACACAAAAATAAAAATTAACAATACAAAATATCTTATTAATACTATGTAAATACTAATAACACTATTTTTATACCGTCCGCATACATTTCCTTCCCATCCATGCAAAACACACCTCTTATATTCATCATTCATCGATTCTTTCTTACCCCTCTCTTCTGACCCGCACCTAGCTCTAGCTAAATATTCCTTCTGAGCTTTACTTAGCGATGCGTTCCCAAAGTAGTTTGGCCGTCTGCCCAGTACCTGGATGCGTTTGTAGTCGATTATACGAGCTGTCGTTGATTCTCCCTTGCCTAATTTTTCTGGAGGGGCATAGGCATTACAATAGATCAAAGAAACATGTATTTTAAAATACAATTAAAAGTTTTGAACCTGTTAATGACAAAAAAATTTGCTCTAGAGCAGTTCCTGGAGGAGCAACACTTTACCATTGCTGAATTAAAATAACAGAAAATGAAATAGACACTACAATCCATCGGAATTTCAAAACTGTTTCATTGTCTCTTAAACAAACTTATTTTAAAAATACAATTATAATTCTTGAACCTGTTACAAGCAAAGGTAAAAACAATTCCGACAATTCAATTTCACAAATTCAACATTTGTGCTTTTACACCGGAACCAAATTCCACACCTAACATAGCTACTACTGTAGGTTATTCGGTATAATTACATTCCAAGTATTTGCACAAAATTGCTTTGCGTTAGTATGGCACCAGCAAACGGCGCCAAGTATAAGCAGGATAAATGAAACAGTAGAGAATGAAAAATACATTCGATGAAAAAAACATCCTGCCGCTGACGCTGTCATCTCAACGAGCGCGAAGAGCACAAACCGCACCGAATTGCGCCGTGAATAATAAATGACGCCTGACAGTGAGTGCAAGCGGCAGATACATATACAAACCGCAGCCCCACGAATGCCGCCGCCATCGCCGCCGAAGTTTATCGGCGAGTGAGTGGCTATAACTCGGTGTCCTCCGCCGCCGCGACGCCGCGATGCTCTTTCAATAAAAAATAACGACGAAAACAAATATTTCTTTCTTGATAACTTCCTCTCTTGTCTTGGAAAATGTTCTATTTTTATTTCAGTTTTGTTTGGTATATTCATTTACAAGATTCTATGGTATTCTGAGAATAAATTATTTCTTATTAACGTCATTAAACATTATTTTTTGAATAAATTTGTTAGTGTTATTTTCTTTAAATGTACTCGTTTTCTGAAGATTATAAATAACTAAAGTTTAATCAAACTTATACAATTTTTCTCTTAATAACTTTTTCACCAAAACGAAATCTAGAGCAAATTTTGTTATTTTCTCCTGAGCGGTTCCTGGAGGGGCGCGTGGCAGTATGAATTCTAGTTATACAAGTCCGGCTCCTCCACCATTCTCAAAACCAATCGATATGAAAAATTATCTATTAATATATGCAAGCAATTCATTAATGTCCAATAAAATAATCTTACATATATGTGCCATTGGATATAGTTGAGGAAAATGTTCGGAAAAATTCACAGGAATTTTAAAAATTTCATGAAAGTAAATGAAAAACATAATATACCAAAATGTTTTGAAAAAAATTAAAATAATGAATACTTCATTATAAAATGTTATAAAATGAACACTGTATATTGTAGAATATTTTCCTGTATACATCAGAATGCATTTTCATGACTAACAAATTATAATAAGTTTTTCTTTTCAGTTTTACATTGACTTTACTTTGTTTTTGTTTTACTTTAAATAAAATATAACAAGGAAAATAATTTAATTATGTCTTGACATTTTATTTAGAAGAAATATTTCTTTCTCTTTGAAAATATCCTGATTTCTACTCATTCATGTTCAATTTATTCAGTACTATAAGTAATAATAATCTAAAATGTAGATACTAAAAGTAAAATTTATAATTAATATAAATTTTGACATTTTGACATTTCTTTTGATGTATTCAATAATGGGATTGTGAAGTGGGATGTAAGTACATACGAATACCAATAAAGGTTACTTACTACATTTTGAAATATTGTATTTCCGTAAAAACGACTTCGTGTGTCTGTAATGTATATTTAATTATGAAGTGAGCGTTACATGTTGTAATATTCTCAAAGAAATACTTGCCTATGAAAACATGAAAGAGAATTTTCATAACTACTCTAATTTATATAAAGTTATTTCAATTTTGTATTATGTGTTTGATTTGTGTCATGCTCTCAAAGGGCACACACATCAAAAGTAGCGAAATAAATTGCGCGCGTCTGGATTGACGCAAGTCCGGCCATAACTTGTAGAATATTTTCCCCGACTCATTTTCATGTCACCGTAGTAGTTCTCTTGGTGGCTTCCACAAGAGTGATGGTGGTTGTTAAGGTCCCAATGTGTGCCTGCATATATGCGGTCGCTTGCTAAAACTTTGCACAACATTAATCATGTATGTCCCGAATGCATTTTCGTCCTTAATAAATAATCCTTTGTATGTACTGGCTTCTCGTCGAATTTACCCGGTTCCTGGTCATTTTCAAACATATTTAAGAACCGCATACATTCAATAGGTAAATTTTAGACAACCTTAAGCGAGGCGCCGTACAGTGTCCAAAAACGACCGTTTTTGGCCAGAATACATTCGCGCTCGTACCGATCGACCGCGCGCGCACGTTTTGCAATTCTCGAGTTCTTCTTCTTTCATCGTAATGGGATTGTAATAAGTTTAATACCATGAAAAAGTAGAAGAATTGTGGAGCATTTTAAAGCTTGTTTCATTTTCATAGCTTCATATTTAGTTTGAAAAATCTTGAGCAAAAGTACTCCTCGAAATTTGCGAAAAGAGCGTGCGCTCGCAGTGAGCGTATCTTTAAATAATTTTGGCCCACGTTTGGCCACTATACGCCGCCCACTTACATTTCTTAGACCGTCTTGAACCGTGTTTATCCTATATAAATTTATTTCTGAACGGCCCGGTGATTATAGAAGTACTTGGGGTAGATGTAAAAAGAAAACTAGAACAAAAGACGCGGAAAAATCAACTTCATAGCTCATAAAAACACAACTTTGACGCTGACTAAAGCTATAAAAAACAGCCGCTGCTTTATTTCTGCAGTGCGCTTGCAGCAAATTAATTAAACTCACACTACACATAATTTCATTATGCTGCATTCACCACCGTCGACAAAAACTGCCAAAAAAAATAGCGTAAAAATGGTTGAGGACGCTAGAAAAAAGTACCGGTGCTAGCGCATGAAAATAAATGCGTTTTAGGTTCATTTCGACGACTTTGCCACGTTGATTGTGATTGTTGGTAGTAGGTGAGTACAGTGGTGTCAAATAGGCCTGTGAAGGTTTTACGTTTGTGTATTTAAATCAGTTACATGCGTTCCTCTCGGCTCTCACCAGGAAAGTTGTATTTTAGTTTCAACACACGACAGTGTCGAATGGTGGAAAGTTTCGACGAGGTGGGATTGTTTTGCGAGTCCATGAGGTTGCGGTTGCTTTGCCTTGCACCACAATTGAAAACTTTTTACCGTTACATGTCATTTGGCATGTAGAGTGCTCAATGTTGCGAATTCACAGTATAGCGAATGAAAACCTTGACAATTAATTGAAAATGTTTGGGGGTAAAAGTACACGTCCTACATTTCCATATAATTGAAAACCTTCACTGCAAAACATCCAAAATATCTTGGTTGTATTTTATCAAAATATCCTTGTAGTATTTAATCAAAATATTCTGGTTGTATTTTCACAATTTCAGATAAGTGAAAATGCTTTGCTAAGACAATTTAATGTATAATTAATAAACTACATCATTTTTTCACATTACAAAAGCAATATTTAAGTTAAAAAAATTTCATATTTTACCGCCCAGTTTTAATTGTTCAGCTGCGTACATTCTAGCGTCCTTTATTTTTATGTAAAACGAAAATTTAAATATTTTTGCAAAGTAAATAAAATTATCTTGAATATGACGTGGGATATTTATAAAAAATCGTTAAAATAGCATATTTTTAGAGAGTTTAAAAGTAAAATTTCATTTTTCGCATAAAATTTCGACGTAAAAGTACGAAAAACTATATAACTATTCATTTCTTCGAAGAACAATTGACATCATATTCTAGAGAATATAATTGTCTGTAAAATAAGCACTTACTCAGCGAAATTAGTGTAGTTGAATTTTATCAATCGCGTACGCAAATGCGATGGTTCGAGAAAAGCGAGATTAAAGTTGAGTAAAAATTAATAATATGTTTGTTGAGCTTCATTTGTTGTAACTTTGTAATTATTGCGGCAATTTACTTGAAATTTAGATGTTATATTCTTGAATAGTTTATCTATTGATCAAGAGTGTACGCAAATATAATAAGAACTGATAAATAATTTACCCGCATTATTAAAAATGATCTTGATGTATTTAACAAAAATAGAATATTTTGATTAAATATATAAGTATTTATCTAAATATCCTTGTTATATATAACTAAAATAGCCGGGTACATTATTTGCTATTGAATATTCTCTTTATATTATATTCTCTTTAAGATCCTCGAGTTTTGCAACAAAAGATAAAATAAAGGCCAAATAGTAGATTGCAGGACGAGTGCATTTATCAGTTTACCCGCATGCGCAAATTACAGATGCCAGAGACCTTTGTTGTCCGCAGAATGCGTCATTATGCTATCTGCTTTTGATTAAAACACCCTCCGGAGAATGCAGCTTTGTCATCCGAATTGCGGCAGCCCAAAAGCAGCTTCAGAGCAGTCGGCCATACCACTAACTTCAACAAATCGCCCAATCCAAAGCCGCAACTCAGTAATCCAAGATTTAGAAACTAATCGCATTCACTGTCGCTGTTTTTCATCAACGAATTAATGTCATTATCCATTATCAACGTCTGCAACACAAAGGCAAACAACTCAACAACTCGGCCGCAAAGTCTTAAAATATTTACGCAACTTTAGAGTATACTTTCGGGATGAATTTATTAAGACCTGAATAGCCCAGTCGTGCGCTATTCGCCGTCATTATCGTGATTATCAATCAACGCGCTTTAATTCGGAGTCGGGCAAACGAAGTTTGCAGAATGCACAGGCCAAACACCGACCAAATTGCGACGCGGCGTTGACAGGACGCCGTCGAAATAATTCAATTATTCCTTGCCTAAACGATTCTTTCAGCGCTTAATCGTATTGTCCTGCCGCAACCTGGCGACGCTTTGCCGAGTTTATTTCCTGTTAAATATTATTGAGGAAAGAGAGTTCTATAAGGATTATAGACAACGGCAGAAGGGCTGCACGCAAGCATAAAACACGCTGCTCTAATTTTGGAGTAATTTAATCCGGTGCCAAATGGTTGACTTTGCCGGATTATTTGTTGTTTATCTGATAACGTTGATGCAGAGGAGTAGATTATCTCTGCATGTGCGTGCGGCGTGTTCAGGTCGTTTATTTTAAACGCAACATTAGGAACGGTATTAGAATGGATTTCGCTTCTAATGTTACGAAAACGTAATCAGTATCCACTAAATTCTTGATGCAAATCGGCGTTGATACTGTATTTCTGTAAGTTATTACTCTGCAGAACTTTGAAGACGAATGGGTATCAAAAGGAAGTTTTTCGTATTTTTGGTTTCAGGCAATAAAGTACGAATTTTCATCGTTTGATGGCCCTTATATACTGAAAATCTTGTACAAACTTTTACTTTTCTAAAAAGTTATAAATGCCCTGTCAAAGTAGATAATGTTTTTGTATGAGTTATTTCTCAGGAGAACTTTGAAAACGAATTGGTATCAAAAGGAAGTTTTTGGTATTTTTGTTTCTCTTAAAATACTTAAAACTTGATTTTAAGTGAACTATTCGGGTTGTAAAATGAATGAAATAGGAGAAAATTTATTTTTGTTTACTTCATTTAAACTTTCTTGCAAAACATGATTTTAGGCAATCAAGTAAGAATTTTCATCGTCTGATGGCCCTTTTATACTGAAAATCTTGCACAAACTTTTACTTTTCTAAAAAGTTATACATGCCCTATCAGAGTCCAATCTTCCATCTTCCATAATCATAACATTGTACATGGTAACGAATTGAATTGAGAAAAAACTTACTCAAAATCTCATCAAAGTCCTTTGTGGAAATTCTGCCAACTCTTGTTAAGTTTCTCCTTACAACAGTCTAATAATAACGTCTACTAAAACTAGTAACAAGAGTTCGACTTTCTGCTCCATTTCTTACTAATAAAACCCCAAAAAAAACCTCACAAAATCTTATTATATCAAAGTGTAAAACAGTAAAGGTTAAGGAAGGTAACGTGCTTACCAACGAGTGCATAACCCTTTGTGAGCTAATTAAAACACATCAAAAGTGCGCAAGATGAAAGGATGTACAAGAAAAGCTTCGCCCACCGCTGCTGCTCCAGTTCCAGCAACTGGGTGAAGGGTTGTGGCGATATGGCGGGGGTGCCACCACCACCTCCGCCTTTCAATTCAATTTCCCGCCTTGACATAACGCATACCATCAGCATTCCCAAGCTTTCCCAGCCTGCGGCGCGTCGCATTACTGTAATAATGTATTGAATGTTTGAAGTGCGGCAAAGGAATAAGACAACTATTATGCGGACATTCTCGGAGCCATCCGACTCCGGGCGGCAATCAAAGCCAACCGGAAATATCCACAACTTTTTGAAGCCCGCTCCATTATGGACGGGGAGATCCGGTCGTGCGAGAATGCAAAGAACGTTTTTCTTTCGCCTTTGGGGAACGAGCGCTTTTCCGCTATTCTAACTAGCGATGTGAACTCTGGCTACCTCTTCCTCTCTCTTGGGAGGAGAACAGTAGCGAGGAGTGCGTAAAAGGGAAGGTAGGGAATGATCCGAAAATCCCACCAAAAGTCACAAAGCTTCCCAAATGGAAAATAAAAATGCAAACACAGGGAAATATTGTAAAACGAGGGAATATGTGTTGAATTTTCGTGGGGATTTGTAAATATACATACGTAAAAGAGCATAGGAGTTATATTTTTGAAAAAAGAAACATTAGCCTATCCTACTGTTTAATATAACATGAATTAAGAGGGCCGAAACCTAATAGTACCACGCAGCGTCCATATTTATTTTTGGTACCACACCAAAAAATACCAAAAGATACCAAAATACCAAGAAATACCAAAAATACCAAAAATACTAAAAATACCTAAATACCAAAAATACCTATTATACGAAATACACCAAAAATACCAAAAAATACCACAAATACCATAAATACCTAAAATACCAAAAATAACAAAAAATAACAAAAATACCAAATATACCAACCTTTATTCATACCTTCAGAAAAATTTACCATGCATCAAAATAAATCCTGCTTCACCCCCACTTTGCGGTAAGCCCGAGAGTTCGAGATTTGCTGAAACAGTACCAGATTTATAGTAGAATGTCCTACATTATATTTCTTGATCCAAGCCCGAAGACATCATAAAAAAGCCGGCGGTTTTCGTCGAGACGACCGTTTATGAAGTAACAACGTGATTCCCACGCGTTTGCGGAGACATATCAAAGCGGACAGAAGAATGGTCGTGTCCAGAGGTCATGCACTTCCATCTACGATGCTCTCCTGGAAGTATGAATATGCAACTAACTCCCACAACCATCATTTAGTCATGATAAGTCAGTCCTGAATCATTACCGGCGATATCAACGACTTTAGCTGCGATTCTACGATCTCCACCAAGACGACGTCGATGATG
Organism: Weissflogia rhopalogaster; assembly: GCA_019419845.2. Classification (NCBI taxonomy): domain Eukaryota; kingdom Metazoa; phylum Arthropoda; class Insecta; order Coleoptera; family Staphylinidae; genus Weissflogia; species Weissflogia rhopalogaster. The sequence continues at coordinate 66,606 of WSZQ02149670.1, forward strand.
ACGGCCGAACCACCGAGTCACCTCGAGAATGCACCTCCGGCATCCTCACATTGTCTTCGCCACGCAGACCTTCGACGGTTCCACGACAACTAACTCCATCCGATCTCACAGTCTCCCAACATCCCAATCTCACATCTAATAAATTTTATTGTTCTGGCTATAGATTGATTTACTGCAGTATTAACAACCCCACAAGGTTATAATCACACGAATAAATCATGAACATTAAGTAAATTTTGCAATCTAACGAAATATAGGTTAAGGATATTAAATTTTTAATATTTATGCCTTCTATTTTAGATAGCAGGAGATTTGATCACTTAAACATGCCGGGTTTACGTGCACTTGCATATCCGCCATTATTTTATTAAAAATCTTGCAAATACGTGCAAAGCGTTTCCACACGCCCTGTCATATCATAGCTTTACGGCTCATAAAACCTCTAATGAAAACAAACAATTTGCCAGTTTTTATGGCGCATAAATAACACAAATAAATTAAAACTACTAAATGCACTAGTAACACAAAAAGAGGAAATAACCCAACATGTTTTAGGTCAAGGTGAAAAGTTCATATTTGTCATTCTTTATTTATAATTTATATTTTGTTATTTGTTTTTAATTATTTATTATTTTAATGCCTCGTATAAAATTTTAATTGTGGAATGCATGCGCCCAAAGAGTTACTAGTTTCGGGTAACAGTATTTCATACGTTGGCATACCGATCAGTATAAATATTTGCCGGGAAAAATACGATGAATAATGTACGCCTTTTGTTTGAGTAAATACGTGGAAATGTGGGAAACGTGATGCATAAAAGCTGAATGCAATTTTTCTTCGCTTGTAAATATGCGCCCAATTCGGGATTCGGGATTACATAGACGTAGAGCAACGTTTCGCATCGCGGCATCGCCGGTTTTGTAACCATAATCAAACGACAAGGTTACAAAAGTGCAACGAAAATAGGCGAAAATCGATAAACAGCTTGTTTCGGGAGGTATAGTTTTATTCACCTTTGTTGGTTTATTTATAGCATTGCGCCCATGGTGCGCTGCTGATGCACTTTCGTTCCTTCCGGATGCGTTCTCGCATTTGCATATTCAACGTACGCATTAAAACCTTAATTATTAATCATCGGCTGGCTTCGCATTCACTTTATGACGGAAATAAATCGTTTCATTTCGACGCACTGCTACGGTGGAGATTGACGAACGTGCGTTGCATCAACCGGGAAAAGGCGAAAACAATTTGATTGGCACATAATCAATTATATCTAATGCATTATTCATGCATTCACTGGTACGTGACGTTTTAATATGCGTAAATGTGTAATGCTCCTGATTTGATAAAAATATTTATAGTCCT
>WSZQ02149670.1:68070-81544 GCA_019419845.2 Weissflogia rhopalogaster
TAGCTCCACCCACTTGCACCGCCCCCTTTAGATTGCTCCTCTTACTCCTCTTTTTATTCTAGTGTCTTTTACACCATACTCATCTTTCAGACTCTACACGAGAGGCTTCCAAACTTGTTTACCTGTGTCTCCTTTTATTAATCACCCTATTACCTCATTAATACAAACATAGGGCCGCCAACGACATGTTTAAAAATATTTTTCCCAGAACTCTTTCAGGCTTTCAGGTTACATGAAACCTATCCAGTATGGAAAGGTTACCGAATAAATAGACTTTAAGAGAACGCTATAGGAGCGATGATGATTGTCCTGTCATGGTTGCCAAATAGGTTGCATACAATGCGGGTTACAATTACTGGTTTATTTAATCTGATAACAAAGATATTAACACTACAACCAAAGGCAAACTAAACAAAATTAATCAAAATGTGGCTTCTCAAACAACTCCAATGCAACCTGTGCCATAATATTTTCACTCGCCGGGAAAAACTTAAGCATATGATACCAATCACTCCTGGCCAGATACAAGATGATTGAGTCACGGTCAGCCCTATAGGAATGTTTGTTCCCAAACTTGTCAGAAATACCTTCCAAGATGCAAAAATATTGGCCGGCCCTAAAGTGCGCCAGTACTTTGAAATTATCTTTATCCAACATCACCACCTTTCCAGCATGTACAAAGTACATAGTTTCTGTAACTGCCCCACTATAAGCGATGAAATCCCCATGGAAGAAATATTCCACCTGCAGTTTCCCATACATCTGGCGCTTAATGTCGTAGTGCAACTTACTGAAGCACATATGATATTCCAGTATGCCGCCGAAAAGGTCTTTGCAGAGTTCCTCGCGCAGATGTCGAGGCAGCTTTAGAAATAAACTAGGAACCTTTAAACCCTTCATTATCATCCAGGCCATCTTGCAGTAATAGTCTAAGCGAGTCTTGAGAATCGGAGATGTGTCACTGCGATCCATTATTGCTAATATGTAGTCCTTTGCCATTTGGTATCGCAATTTAAGCTGCTGAAACGCTTGTACCATGGAAACCATCGTCGAGTAGATCACCGCATTGTAAACCATTACCAAACACATGATAATGATGAAGACGAATGTGTATAGAGGACCACATGGATAGTAAACCGATTGAGAAGTGTGCGTAAACATGTTGGTTACAATATAGAGGTTTGTAATCACATGGTCAAGCTTCTCATCGACAGGCATTCGAAGTAACTGTCGTAGGTTAATATTAGGTTTCATGTTCGTTGCATCCAGCTCAGATATCAAAATCAACACCGCAGACATCCCTCCAACGGTGCAAATTGTCATGATAATATGACCCATGAAAGTAAGGGAATAAATCAAAGATAACCAGCGCATAGTGGTTTTCGCCATAATCTTGTAGATGAAGAAACTTCTCAGAAGAACATTAGACCGTGCCAGAGTTATAAAGTAATATGGTAACAAGCCGTCCAAGTTCAAAGGGACTAGCAAATAGAAAGGAATTGCTGAAAATACGCAGATCACAAACATCCAAACTCTGAAAAACTCGGTGATAACCTCTGCAGATGTCATGAAGTGACCCGTCTCTGTAGTGAGCGGCAGGAAGAAGACTAAAATAATTGCACAGATATACAATAGGTCTGTTATCCAATAGTAATAGGTACTGTAGACATTCACCGCAATGATATCGTAGAAATAAAATAGTTGTGATACCAAGATACCAAAACCAATCAGCAGGTTTAGTAAGATCCACAGAAATCCTGTTTGCTTCGTAATTGTACAGCGTCGCTGCTGCCGGATTTCTGTGCTATAAACAAACTTAGTCTGTCCAGGTACATGAGATACATGTATACCTCGAAGAGCAGTAAATACCTCATGACTGCTTGGGAAATGTTGTAGTAGCTCAAAAAACTTGTTAGTTTTGATGTAAATGATTTCGACTAGTCCGATTGATATCACAGTGTGCTGCAGCCGATTGTATTGTAAGGGGCATAAATTTCCAATAATTGAACCAGGTCCCAACGATACTATCTCAGTACCTACGAAATCCTTCGAGTGTATGTACACCAAACCACTATACACGATTTCAGTATATTCACAGATGTCATTTTCTCGTTGCAACGCTGTATGTGCTTCTTGAATACGATATTTTGAATTTACTAGAAGGTTCCTGATGAATGGTTGAACATCCCGAGCATTGGGCAGGAGAGATTCCTGTAATATGACACCATATTTTTTGAAGAGCAAGTCTCGGCGTAGTTGTGATGGATATCCCCTGGTTTGGTAATAGATGTTAGTACTTCTCATAATCCACATCCTGTTAACATGGATTTCTGCCTCTCGTACCAGCACACTCATGGCTCGTTGGGAACCTGTTTTCCCTCCTAGGAAGGCTGAGAGTAACCTCATACGCGTATACACGTGCATGGAATCGAGGAAGGTGGTAATGAAGTACCCGTAAATGCGAGCAGCTTGCAAAACCTCTATAGCAAGTCCAATCACAGTCATCGCTGATACCAGAAGCATATTCTGATTACCAACGACTTTAAATCCTTGAACTCCGGTCTTTGAGCAAATACTCAGAATCATATAGATCGCGTGTACGTGTGCTTCGAGGACAGATTTAATTGTATACGTTTCATCAGAGAACAAACTTGTGCTGGGGCAGTTTATGATGACATCATACTTATCTTCTGCGTCAATAGTGCAGTTTAGTAAGAGAACTACACTGGACATCATGTTCATGTAAATCAAGGTTATAGGTATGTGACTCAACATGTATAGCTTATTCGGGGGTGTCACAGTGTATTCCAACTTATAGTTCATGAATGAAATGAATCTGTGTAGTTGGAGTAGTTTGTTGATGTTCCAAAGGACCTGCGTAGCGTTGGTGATGACTACATGTAAAGGAATGGCACCAAGAAAGTCAACCAGGAAACTATGATGGAAGTAATGAATCGATGTCAACGCAGGGTGTTTTATGAGGACTTTTGTCTCTGTATAGTAGGCTACATGCATTCGTAAATAGAGATCAAGGAAGGCCATAAACTCCAAACCCCATTTTAGGAGAGCTACAGGGTGTGGCAGCGTGTACGTGTAGAATATGATGGAAGTGAAGAGAACAGCTGATGCAATTGCACAAACGCAGCGTCCGATCTCCCAGTAATACAGGAACTTACCATGTGGATCAATGGCGAGTGGTAGTAATAGTCTGGAGACATAGAACATACCATGTTTCCTAAATTCAGCGAAGTAGGCAGCATCAGTCCTGAGGGTAAAGCGGTTCCGGTAAGTGTCTTGTTTACGGTACTCGAGAATGTCTAAATGCTGGTAAACCAAGCGGGTGTGGAGAATCTTGGCGCGTAAAGCTCGATATCCCCCAAGTTGGCTACGTATTGTTTTGCGGGAACTCATTTCTAACACAACTCGTCGTAGGACAGGATACTTAATTCGAACTATCAGGCAATGTGTGTTAGTTATGACTGTAGATCGCATTGGTATAATCAGACTAACTTCAACGCTATTCAGATCAGTAAGCTTCGCAACGATGGTTGCACTCTTCTTAACACCACACCGAATTTCGACACATCCTTCCACTAATAAGAAGATCTCTGTGAGTATATCGCCAGTGTGGAACAAAACCTCGTTGGGTGCATAGCAGCGAATGCATCCGCCTTCAACAAAGATTTTCTTGCGCAGTATTGCTGGAATCTGATTAAAAATCTTAAACTCCTGTAGGATAACCTCGAAATGGAGTGTATAGATATAGCCAACAACTTCAACGGGCACACACTTGAAGATGTAATCGGGCCAGTGTAAATGGAGTCCCTTGTGAACGGCAAAATGGTCTGTCAAAACTTGTCGGATGTATTCCGAATAGCGTGTATCCATATGTGTGGCAGCTGTGACCAATTTCTGAGTTCGATGCTTGAGTTGTAATACATGCAAGAGGTTGGAAGCACGCGCCGAGAAGATCGTAGCATACATTATCGCATAAATGACGCAGATCAATATATAGAGTATTATGTTCGACTTCTGGTATGGTGGGAATCCTTCAGAATAACCCTCAACCCAAATAGCCACACTAAACATCTGATTCGTGTAAAAGAGAAGCTTCTGAAACTCGCCTATGCCACTTTCACCACGATACCCCGTGTAGAAGAAGTAGCAGGACACCAGGAATATAGAATACAGTATTAGCAGTAGGCTACTAACAAGACGAATCACCAATGGATTGGTATTATATTTGGCGTCCCAGCGATCTATGATTTTTTTGATACGAGCCAACTTAAGAATTCGGTTTATATAGACATAGTTTCGATTGCGTTCCTTTACCAGAATCGCCGAAAACATTTCTACTGGAAGTATGGAGAAAATGTCCAGTATGAAGGTCGTGCTTGTAAGTTTAAAAATGAAGGAATCAAAAATGTTAAAAGACAGGTGGTCCTTATTATGGCTCGAGGTCCGTAGCTGTACTACAAGATCAATTGCCCATATCCCAGTGAAGAGGTATGTTATTTCTATAATCGTTGTCTTGTCATTTTCAGAAGTGCTAGCGTAGTATGGTATCAGGATACCAGCGATAATAGACATTATTCCTATAAATATCTCCCAAGCCCGAGTCAAACCAGTATCGTTTCGAATGACAAATGGGAACGTCGACTTGGTAAACAGGGTATCCTTATACTCTTGCCTTATTTCGGGTACTGTATAAAGGGTTAAAAAATTCGGCGAGAAGATTTTATTCCGGAAGATATCGCATTCCATTTTATAAGCCTGAATTGTGTTAGGTAGGACATGCAGGCTTGCAATATCTGGATATGCTACTGAAATCAGATAATGTAGTTTATGCAGCACCCAGCCAACATGTTTTTGTTCGGTGATATCTCCTTGTCGAATATTGAAGGTTGTTTGCAACTTCTTCAGTTCCTTAGCCTCCTGTATACGGGTAAAAACTGTATTGTACGTGTCATGACGAACAAGACGATGCTTTGTTAGAAGTGCCTTGAAATCTACTTGTTTTAAAATATGAACAACGCACGTAGTCGAACATCGCACCATGTAAGAGCTCCGAACTGGTAATATCAAATTAATTTCAGAGAGGACTGTTCCTGCAGTCAATTGAACCAACGCTGTTTCCCCATCTTCTTCAGAGATTATATCTACGGTTCCTTTATAGATGTACATAAGTTTATCCTTGACTTCATCAAGTTTCATCAGAAACTGGTTCTCGAGGTACACCTCGAAGGTGACAAAGGAAGCAAGGTCTCTTAAGAACCCCAGGTGGTAGTTACGAAGTATAAGCGAATGTCTAAACATAGCTGTACACATATCTAGTGCTATATCAGATAGAAATGATGGGGACAGTATGTTAAGCTTAAGCTCGGTATCATGGATTATTCTTCTGTTTACTTGGGAATCGAGTCGCTTGCCACCCATGGCCTCTTCCTGACCACGAGCAAACGACCACATAGCATCGAAATACGTGTCTAGTACTTCATGGAACTCTTGGGAGTAATTGGTGAATTGAGATTTTATGCAGTTATACTTGTAAGAGAAAGTTGTTTTCGAAGAGATCCTTGTCAGAAAATAGAACGTTAGGTTCGCCGTACAAAGTATGAGAACTCCTACGAAGAGCACCAAAGAGAAGGCCATTGCGAGGAGTTTAGTCCAATAATGTTGTTCTGCTATCTGTCCAAAGCCCTTCAGAGTCATGTGGTCAGTTACGATATACAGAATATCACCCACATTGTATCCCTTTGGGTTGCCCTGGACATGGACCACAATCATAGTGAAGATAATCGCCACCATCGTAATGACGTAGAACAACTTGAAGAGCAAGTCAAAGACATGCAGTTTCATCGGGGAGCCGAGCATCGATTTCTGGACGTTGCACACCCAGACGATATAAAATACCTTCAGCATTTTGTTCAGGCCACAGTATGGTCGAAAAGCGTCGGGTACAAAGAGCTCAATTGGCACAATGCTAATGTAATCAATTATAAACCACAAAAAATGGCGATCCGAGAATATGACCTCGTTCCTGATTATATTTTTTAGAGTAGACTTGCAAAAGGCTAGGAGGGTTATATTTAGGAACCATATAACATCAGCAAAATAGAATATGCCTACAAGTAAGTGAGATTTAACCATTTAATCTACAGAAAGCCTGTTTAAACTTACTTGGAAACCAGTGATCTTTGTAACAACAAAGTGTGTAAATCCCACTTAGCATTGCACCTTGACAATTCAGGAAGCCCACAATTACGGTGTAATAACACCATATTGGGGCAAATGGTAGCAGGGCCAACTTCCGTAATAAAAGCGTTTCAGATTCAACACCTTCAACAAAATAAAGGGTTACTTCTGGTTTATCAGACTCACCAGGTGTTTTGCGGGTTAAAACGCTCCACATTTTTTATGCATTTTAATTTTGAAAGAGAATGGCATTTTGAGATTAAATTTCAATTTTATTCACGGCATACTGCTAAAAATTCAAACAATGGTCGATATAAACAAATAGGGGTATAATTTAAAACAAATGCAAATTCTAATTAATTGAAATAACATTTGTCAATTAATTCATTTGATTGTTTTCAGTATTCAAAGTCTTAATTTGTATATCTTTACATCTGGAAATTATAAGTCGCAGGAAAGAAGAGGGTTCAGAAGCGTAAACAAGATTAAAAATGTCGACAACAAAAAATAATCCCGCAGTTAAAACTCGTAATACTGTCATTATTAAAAAAGTTTTTTGTGCGCCGGTATTAAATTAAAACTTTCGCTTCAATGAAGAAATGATTGAGAGAGTTGTTTCCAACCGAGCGTAGTGGGCAAATCGTGCGCAAAAGTATGGAAAAAGGGGGGAAAATTATAAAATAATGAACGGCCGGGAGAACCGGCAGCAAAGGACGTACTTGGGGCCGTGTAAAATATTTAAAAAGTGTCAGAAAGGCACCACGGCGTGAATGTAGGTATTGCAAACGGTGTCAGTTGGGAGGAAACACGAGAAACAGAAGTAGATAATGTGAATAATTCAAAATGTCCAGAGTTTGAAGTGTATTTCGAAATTTTTTTCTTGTTATTTGGACAGGTTTTTATTCAAAGTGTGTTATTTCTGCACTAGTCATTTTAGACATTTTTGAGAGTTGGAATTTAAGTGGAATGCACGTCCTGCCACGGTCGCCAAATATCTGGACCACTATTATGTGTTCAACGATACAATAAATGACTATTAGGCGATTGTAAATGCTCGAAGTCTTCAGGAAATTATGTACTCAGTAGTGGTAAATTCGCAGAGCTTCACTCAAGAATAGTTAATGAGTTTCCCAGCATCGACGGCTATGGTCATTAGCGCTATTCAATTCTTTTTCAATGTAATTAGTCATATTTGAGGCTAACACTAGTGATAAGAAGAAGAATTCACTTTAGTATGCATCTCCACCGAGAATCGAACCCGGGACCACATGGACGCAGGTTATTGTTATATGAAATGATTTATTGGGGGAAAATAACTCGTTCCATTGATCTACTGATCCATTATGATTGTATTATTTGATATCAACAAGAATGTTGATAATAGCGGGAGCGCGTCTAAAAAAGTGGAGTTAATACGTTACCGAGCAGTTGTTAGAGCAAATATAAATTATGCGTATCTCATGCAAGGAGCAAAAGAAGTCAGCACATAGTCAACATTGATTGATTGATTGTCTTCCAGACGGTTGCGACGCGCATGTAACTAAAGTGCTTTCTTTCTGGTTTGCAGATCGATCCGGTCCATTAAGCGAGTGGGAACAGCCGCGCTCCGCAAGAGCTTTCCGCCAGATCACTGCAACTAACTGAGTGGCTGGCCACGTATTACACCTTTGGACATGAGTTCCGGACGCAGGATGATCATTTGAATGCGCGCCGCTGATAGCATACGGCTCGATCGACGTGACTGAACGCACGATGTAATCCTTGGTTTGGCTCGGGGGTGGGTGGGCCCAGGTCTAGATGCACGCCACAATGTGTTGAGTCGCGTGCGCGCTGCCTGGTGATTTTCCCTGTTTGTCCGCAAACAATCCTGCATGCGCATGGCGTCGAACTACACCCAGTCGCTGCTCAACAACCTGACGAACGCGACGACCAACAAGACGCCGGCGGCGGTGGCGGCCGACGACAGCGACGGCGCGCACATCTACGCCCAGGTGCAGACTATCATCGTCTCCCTGATCCTCATCGTGGTGATCCTCGGCACAATCGTCGGGAACATTCTCGTGTGCGTCGCCGTGTGTCTGGTGCGGAAGTTGCGTCGACCCTGCAACTATCTACTGGTCTCACTGGCCGTCAGCGACCTGTGTGTGGCCACCCTGGTGATGCCAATGGCAATGGTCTACGAGGTAAACGGAGACTGGATCTTCGGGGAGATTGGGTGCAACCTGTGGGTGAGCTTCGACGTCCTCAGCTGTACAGCGTCGATTCTCAACCTGTGTATGATCAGCGTGGATCGGTACTATGCCATCACCAAACCCCTGGAGTACGGTGTGAAGCGTACACCCAAAAGGATGATCCTCTGCGTTATCCTAGTGTGGTTCGGAGCAGCTTGTATCTCCCTACCCCCACTCCTCATTCTCGGCAACGAGTTCACCGTAGACGAAGAAGGGGATGGTGATGGTCATGCCAAGACCATCTGTCTGGTGTGTCAGTCCTTCGGATACCAGCTGTATGCCACGCTGTGCAGTTTCTATATTCCACTCGCCATCATGCTCGTCGTGTACTACAAGATCTTCCGGGCCGCGCGAAAAATCGTCAACGATGAGAAGCGTGCCCAGAGCCACCTTGAGGCACATTGCTATCTGGAGATTAGCGTCAAGAACGGCGACGGCCCGCCCGAGAACAAGATCTCCAGCCAGTCACCGTCGCCGGCGAATCCAATTAAGGGTAATCACAGATCCAGCACTGCCAGCACGAACACGACGGTAAATATTTCAAAAACCAGCGCTACTTTTCAATGTATACCTTCCCTTCGCCCGGTAACGCGTACTTGATGCGCTCGCATTTCGCAATTTATGCCTTTCCAAATTAAGATTAAAATTTAATAACCGACAGCTGTATAACGACGCGAGAGCAATCAAATTTCCCTCGGAAACAGCGAACGCATTTATTTTTATTTTCCACTTATTGCAAACTGATTTCTTTAGTGCTTTAAGTTCAAAAATAATTTCACTTTGTTACTTCTTTCCTACGAATATTAATTTCAAGAAAAGAAAATATTTGATTTTTAGTTATATGTATACTGCCATAATTTTTATATTAAACAGTGCATAAATATTTAAATCGGAATTTACTGAAGTAGAAAAGAGAGTTTCATTGAAATTTGTGGTCGAATGTTATTCAAAAATGCTTTTTGAGAAAAAGAAATGAGACGGTTTTTAAACTTTAAACCTAGAAGAATGAAATAAATCTTATAAAATATCATTATATTTTCATTTTTAGTATGTTTAAATGCATGTATAATGCACTACAAAAGTGTCATTCACACGTTTAAATATTAATTAATTAATATTAGTATAAGCTTTTGTTACGCGGTAGTCGAGGTTTTTTAAAAACATTAATTTATTTCTCGATGTTGCGCGAGACCAGACTTAACTGGATCTTCTGCTAAGTTCCTTGAGTTCTCGCGACACAAGTATTACCTAAAGCTCACCTCAGACGTCAAAGTTCAAAATACACGAAGTAAAAGGCACAACGACTTTATTAAAACGGCACATTGAACACACTGTTTCGCTCCGCTGCGCAGAGAGATGGCGTTATAATTTAGGTTTGTCACCCTGCGCCCTTCGGCCAGACTCGGGTGTCAAGGACGCCATCTTAGCTTAAGTTCCCGTCACGTAGGGGTATAAAAACCCTCTGCGCGCGCGTTTTCGCTCTCGTTTACCTTCAACTCGTCCTACGCTGCGTAAGTTCTCTTTAACATACTGTTTTGTACATTCGCGTAGTCGACACCCATATATTGTACAACGGACAAAATAAAAGCCATTTTGTTAACTGTAAATGAGTGCATCATTTAACATCAGTTGAGTGAGCGAGCAAGTAAGGCCCGGTTAGATCAGGCCCCGCGTTCGAAGCGGGAATTTAAATCTGGAAAATAAAACCGCGACAACCTCGTATCACACACAAATACAAAAGTAAAAAACAAGTTAATCCGACATCTCACCAGAGGAGAAATAGACAGAATCCAGCGCGTATCACGCTTTTATGGTTGCGCAGCGCATCCTCCCCATTGCTACTGAGCGCCCAACTCAACCTAACCTAACCTACTCAACAGATTTAACATTCCAATCAATCCAAATTTAGATTCGCCATGAAATTTTCAGTTTTTTTTGTGAAAGATAATACCTGGTGAAGGTTTCAAAGCAAATTATTAAAGATTTTGTATTTTTGCAATATATTTTATATGATAATACGTATATAAATAAAATTCAAATTGAGTATATCCAATTTATTAAATTTACTTTTTACAATTTGAAAAGATTAGTTTCACAGAATTCTCTGTGCCAATGTTTTTCAAATGGAGTTTGGGACAATGACGAATAGATTTTGCACATTAAACACGAAAGCAGGACATTATTCATGTATTTTACAGGAATTTATTTCGTTTTAAAATCACGTCGGTGTAATATTATTTGATATACAACTCATTGAATGAAAATATTAACAATATACTTATATAATATAAAAATATTCATAGTAATATTCATTTCTGCTGAACCTGTTGCTATTACTTTCATGAAAACGACCACTTTTATAACATTCCAGATTGTAGGAATAATTTATCATGTTTGCCCAAAATTCAAAACCGCTTTTCCTGCGTTAATGAATGTTTAATTCCAACTCAGTCCACGGTTTGGATGCAGACACAACTTTAATTTCATTATAAATTTATGCGTTTACACAATTCCCCAGCCAGAACTGTTTATATTAGACCTAGTTTAGCATACAGAGAATTCGAATTCGCCGTTGAAGTTGATAATGCACTTCCCAACACATCTTCCCAACAAAACCAGTTGTAAGATTGCCAATCTCTGAGTATGAAATATTGCCAACCTTGAAACTTGAATGCAAACACTATTTTTGGAATAGAATAGCGTTGGGAATAGTTCTAGGAACTTTCACATTGCCATATTTTACTATGTTTATAGCTCACAATTGCTAAATAAAGCAGAAAAAGGGGAAACATTCAATTTTCCTATTTTGTACATGTAACCCTAATGGAAATATGGTGTTTATTTGACAAGCGTCAACGTTTAAACTGGTTTTACCGGCACCCTAGGCAACCTAGGAAAATCGAATTTGTGAGAGTTATGCATGTCATCAATAAACGAATATGTGCAAGGGAAATATTTCGTCGGGTTACGTTGTGTAATGTAAAATTTTAAAAAAATGATATTTTGCATGAGGGCACTCTGAATAATTAAAGTTTCGACATGATTATGCATTCACTTAGCCCCACATCGAGCTGCTGGCGGTAATCATGAGTCAGTTATTCTCGTTTTGGGGTACTGGTGTGAGCGCTGAGTAATAACCCGACGCGTCCACCCTAGAGGGTCGATGCTAGACATTAGTAGCAATCATTTTCGCTGCCCTTAATAAATCCTTGCCACGCCATCGACGCATTACTATATATAAGCATCCAGAAATGGCCGAAAATATTATACGAGCATTTCCCATGTCACATCTCATTTTGTGCGAGCGCAAGAAATGGCTTTTGTTGCCTAATTTTTATTGTGTCATTCCTTCCTTCCTCCTTCCTTTCACCAAACAATTCCACTTCGTCCTAGCTTTATTCCATCTCTTCCCAACACAGTTTCACTTCATCTCAAAGTTCCACATAGCCTAACTCAGTTCCACTTCGACCCAACGTAGTTCCATTTCGTTCCAGCTCACAATCAGTTCCACCTCGACCCAAAGGTCTGCTTCTTCCTAGTTCAGTTCCACTTCGTCCCAACGAAGTTCTACTTCACTAAAAAGCAAGGACACACTTAGTAGGTTTCCCGATACACTTATCACGTTCGTTTCTTGCGCGCCCCGGCTTTTCATTAAGCAAATAAAGATATTGCATTTCAGAGAGCGCACAAGCAGCTGCAGCAGCATCAAACCGACAGTCTTCAAACACATAAAAATAGTTCGAGTTTCCGACTGAGAATGCCTTGCGTTCTCGCTTACGTGAACGTACGTGATGGCAAAGAGTTTATAGTTTTACCGTGAAATTTGTACGGTGTGCCGAAGCATTGTTTGTGCATCGTGCGCATTGCATCGAAAAAGCTCGGCTGGCGCCCGACGCCTTATCCTAGTTATGTGCGAAAGACGCGACGATAGCATACGCACGCCAATCATCCGGGATTACCCAATTACGCTGAGTGAGCTGAGCAAACTGGGCGAAGAAGAGCGAACTTTACGACGGTTTTGGGCGGTGCGCGCAAAATACTACTTAATACTCATCGCGTTAGCTCTAGTTTGATGTGCCTGCCTGTGAGGTGATTCCGGGGGAGTGTTGGGAAAGAGAGGCACATTGAATTTAATCAGCCCTGCACGATACATTCGAGGGTTTCCAACGGTTTCCAACTCGACAAATTTGACTGACATGCTTAAGTATGCTTACTAACCGAATTTTAGCATTTAAATTAATCACCTTTTAGGAAAATTGAATGTAATTTGGCTGGCCTTGGTAACTAATAATCGCAGCGAGCTTAGTCTTAATCGATTCAGCAATAACCAAACCAATTACCTTGTGAGTTTCACATAGTTCGAGATCTATCTGAGAATAAATAGATAGAAAATTATAACGATATAACGAAACTTCGTCAAAGGGTAACCTCCAAGAAAAATCTTAAAATCAAAATATCTTATATGTTTATAGTTTATATTTTTAAATATATTAACTAATCAAATTTCTCTTATTAAATTTATTGATTTTACGGAAATTTAACTTAAGTTTCCATTAACTTATTTTTTAACGATGTTTCGAGGACGTGTTGAATATTACAGCAAAATCCTATTTATTACTATATCATCGATTTTTTGTCCCTACCTTGTATTGCCCTTTATTTCAGTTAAGATATTGCGTTTGTGTTCAATTCTTTAACTGTGAAATAATTAACTTTAACTGTAAAACGACTTTCTTATGAATGATTAAAAATATTTAAGACTGTTTTGATGACTAATAAATATAAATTCAGAAAAATATGCTGGAAACCCTAAAAATGCACATTAAAGTCTCATTTTCCTCGATAACAAAAGCAGTACACGTTTGAATAGTAGTTTAAAGTGCTAGTAAAGTAGGCAAAAGGTAAAGTGCAATGAAGATTTCAAGATTAGCACGCTTCGCGTTTCTTTGCGTGTGCAGGCAAATTTTAAGTTTAACTTTCCAATGGAGCGCAATTTTCCTACTTTCAGCCGTGACATTCCAAGGCAATCATTTTCAAATAATAAGTAA
>WSZQ02149671.1:0-39428 GCA_019419845.2 Weissflogia rhopalogaster
GAAACTTGGATTTAATTATGTCATCATTTACGTAGTCAGAAAAATGACTTGAAGTGACTTGTCCTAAAGATTTCACTTTTATTTTCCATCTTCCGATGTGTATCAATCAAACATTAATCGATTCGGAATGAAATTTGCCATACTCTTTAATAATAGTTTTTTCGATTAAGTGCTTACAAATGATGTTATGATTCATTGAAGTTGAGGTTAACGTGGAGACGTCTGTCTCAAAAATGACTTGTCCTAAATATCCCGGTTTTTCTTAAATTTCCTTTATTGATAGGAATATAAATCATACACTTATAGGTTCAGGATGAAATTTGCTATAATGTAGTGGAAAAGTTTTTCGATACATTACTTAGAAGCTATATTATAAGTTGTGAAACTTAAGATTAATTACGTTGCCATTTACGCAATTACTTGAAGTGACTTGTCCTAAAGATTGCACTTTTATATTTTCAATATTCCGTTGTATATGAATCAAACATTTATAGATTCAGAATGAAATTTTCCATAAACTGAAACCACATTCTTTTTTGATTAATAACCAAAAATGATGTTATGACTCGCCGAAGTTGACTCTATTAACGTCGACATCGACGGTATTTAAAATTACTTTTCCGGAAAATACTGTTTTTTCTCATATTTCCTTTATTCCTGAAAGTATTAATCATATACCAATCGATTCAGGATGAATATTTAGCAAGTAATTCGAAAACTAAATAGTATTTAAGTAGGTATATTGTATAAAAATGTTATTGAAATATTGAATATTTAAATTCGCACTATTGTTGTTATATAGTGAATACAAATGAATATAGTGTAAATCACAGAATACACAAAAAAATGTGTACACGTACAAATATAAACATTAATCCGGAGAGAAGAAAGACCGTTACGTTTTGCCCGTTCACGAGTCGCGCGTCAAATCGGCGAAACGGTGCACGTTTGATGCCTAGCGTCTGTGCTAAGTACTTTATGTAATGGAAATGCTTGTTACACTCAAATTCCACAAAAATACAAGCTTCTCTAGTCATCGTCGAAGAAACATTCATTCGTATTTCTTGTTTTAAGTGTTAATTGTTTTATTGCATTGAACTTATTCAATCTGTTATTTGAGATTTAATTGGAAATTGAAATCTTACTATTCACTTGAAAAATGTATATATCTTATTACTTATTTCTTATATGAAAATATCTCGTGTTTTATCATTATTATAGCAGTATCTTGCCATCGGTGTTTCCTAGGTTAAAAAGAAGAAGAAGTAGTAAATCTGAGGTAGCTGAGTAATAATAGTCATCGGAATGTATCTGAATTGTGTGTATAGCGTGCCGGTAGTGAATTAAATACGTTGGGGACGCGTCAGCCGCGCTTTAATTTCGCGCAAGGAGTTATCCAGCCGTGAAATGCTAAAACTCTTGCCTTCATACGGCGTTCCTGCTCACTCTCATGGCTCGTAGTTTGGTACGCACGTGTTTATCTTACGACGGCAGGTGATCGACGCAAATTGTCATCGGCATATTGCGCCGCTGCTGAGTCACCGATAAGCACGGTACGAAAATTGCATCATGCTGGTCCAGCTGGCAAAATAACCCCGTGGAATGCACACTGCAGTGCAGCAGCATTGTAGTGCATAATATAACGTAAGTCCACCGCCATAAAATCGCAATTAATAACGTCGCAGTGCGAGCCTAGCGAGTTGCACTGACGCGTTTGACATTTAGATGCTGATTTGCATGCGCATAAATTGCTAATTACTGATGTAGCCGCTGCGAAAGATGCGAGGCCTCTGCGCTTTGTCTCAGCGCTCAGAGGCTGGCTCTACAAGTTCACGTCGAGCGTAGATATCCACAGGATAGCGCTAGAAAGTATTTTTGTGTGTTTCACCGCCGGCGGGCGCAAATCGAACACGGATATCTTCGAATCGCGGCGGCGCGAACGCTAAGCGTGTGTTTAGCGCAAACACAATAACTGTCAAAATGGATTTTAAACTTGTCCCTAATACAGGCAGTTTTTATTTGCCAACTCATTAATCACGCACGGTGACTTCGCACTGAATGTACGCCTATCTAGATTTCTAATTAATTTTGAATTAATCGACGCATGCATGACCAAAACGGCGCGCGATGACTGTGGCAGCGGAAAACTCCGGCGAGATGTCGACGCGATAAACCTGCAGGTGTTGGAAGTAGACATTTCTCTCCGGCAGGCATTTTACGAGCCGCGAAATGCGAGGAGGAACTGCGCGAGGTGGGTTAACTGTAACACCGAGCGTTTGCGGTTTTTTCTTTTATTTTTCGCTTTGATAGAAGCGACGCGAGAAAAATTCATCTCGCACACGTCTGCCAGCCGTGCCTCTATCACCCGAACGCGGCGTGCAGTGAATTGCAGCTGAATTCAATCAGCGCATTCAGCATTCAGCAGTGATGGTGTATGTACCCATTGAATTCGTCGCTGGATGCAGCGGACGATAACAGTTTAGCGTTGTCCCAACAAGAAGAATGATGATTCAAAGTAGGGGAAATGAAGTAAAGTACGCTTACCCGATAAGACATCAGTCAACAGGAGCAGCGTGAGTGCAAGATACCGCACGCTGATGTGCGGAAAATCCCAATTTCCCGAGCCCGTACTCCTTCGGGCCCTAGGCTGCCGCATCTTGGTGGCTCTTGATAAAATCGATGTTACTAACTATCTCGAAGTCACTATATGCGTTTAATTGGTATTATTACTCTGATGCCAAAAATACGTCTGTTTTGCTTTTCTATGAAGGGTGTAGGAAAAATCTTCTAGTTGTCACTTTTATTTAGTTTCGGTCGTTAATCCAAATAGCCACATTATAATCCTCTAAGAGCCGCTCACCGCGCGGAATCGAGCGTTATCGCGTGAGGAGATTCGCTAGGGCGGATTGATTGCCGTCGATCTTCCGATGGCAGGCCGCACCAGCAGCAAGCTCGATTATTGCGTGTGCGTGGTGACTGACGAAAGGAGTCGCGCTTTCAGAGCGATGGGAACCCGCGAGGCGCGCGTGCGATCGGCTGCGCGTATTCTTGCCGTTTGCGAAGAGGTGCCTTCGTCGACGTTTTCTCCGCCGATGTGCCGCTCACTTCGCGCTACCACTTCTGCTCCTCGACTTCTTCGGGCCGTGCCGCGAAGAGAGCGGCATGTGACACTGCACCAACGGCGGTGGTGGGTGCGCTCATTCGCGAGCGAGAATGTCGTCAAACGTTGCAGAAAAAAACGAACCGAATATCCAGCCTAAATTCGTCAATACATCGCTTAGAAATCGAGTCAATTTTATTACTTTAATGATGTACATGATATGTACTAGATATTTTTTAAACGAGAGTTAGAAGGTATTTGATATGCCATTAGATCAAATGTAAGTGTTTTTTTAGTTGGGTTTTATTTTCTTAGCTCAAGCGAAATCATCTCGTATCACTCTTTAATTTTTCTACTTTAAACGCTACTAGAAACGCCCTGTATATTCATCCTGGGGACTTGGAAACAACTTCATTAGAAGCAACAACTCTGCGTCTATCAGAAAGATTTAAAATATATTATTTATACTTAATGGTTTATCCGGAAATCCTAAGGACATGGGAATAACCTTATAAGAAGTAACAATTCTTCATATATCAGAAAGCTTTAAGAAATTTACTTTATCCTTTATGGTTTAGCAGTAAAATCTGATTGTCCCAAGAGTGTTTTTGAAAATTTCAAATATCATCATTTTTGGAGAGTTATACCAACCTAAGGACTTGGGAATAACCTCACTAGAAGCAATAATTCTTCGTCTAATAGAAAGCCCTATTTAATTGTCTATATCTTTTATGGTTTAGCCGGAAAATCTGATTTTCCAAATTTTCAAAATTTCAAAAAATCATCATTTTTGAAGGGCTATTTGTCCTTCCTAGGGGCTTGCGAATATTCTTCTTAAGCAGCAACTCTTCCTCTCGCAGGTAGATTTCAGAAATTTGGTTTATCCTTTAAGGTTTAGGCGGAAAAACATATTTTCAGAAATTCAGAATGCAGAAATTATTTATCTCTTTTGCAATAGTAATAAAATAGCCCAAACTCGATTCGTTTCCAAGAAAATCAAGTTTTCCTAAAATGTTTTTAGGCGGAGTTGAGGAAAATCATTAATAAGTGGTTTTCAGTCATTAACAAGTGAAGATATTTTGAAACTTGGAAAGAGGTTCCCTCCGAAATGTTTCTATAATTCATAGAGCAATGATTAAAGAATTTGAATCTGAAATATTTGTGCTACAAAACATACAGATTACAGTCGTACCAAATATATCACAAGATATTTGCAGGAATTTATAAAAGCCAAATTGATTTCAAAACGCCTAGATTTGAAATACATAAATATTTATGCAATATGACATTATTTCCAAGTAATGTCCAGAAGAATGACAAAAGTAAACCGGAATATGTAGATAGCAATAGTTACGCATTGTAATGACTGACCTTGCACGTAATGCCAACCTGCCGGATTGCGTGCGAAGGGAATGCGAACAGCCGACGTAAATTAGCGAATACGATTAATTATCACTGCATATTAGGCAATCGATTAAAACGGCGGCGATGGCGCTGTATTGAAACCAAAATGAAAGTACTTAGTGCTACATGCTTGTCATTGCAGAAATCCCACATTCCACACGAATTATTGAACCGTTTGTTTGTGTGGGCATGTAGCAACCACAATTCTTGAATCATGGGGCTATAATCGTAACCAAAACGCATAACAATGATGGAAACGGTTTAATTAAATGCACATATACTGCGGTACATTTAATTGAGCGTTTCATTAGAAAAACTGTGCGTTGGTATGTTGGGCCGAACGGAATCCGACATGCGTACATATGTACGATACGATTTTTTCCAGGTCAAGAGAAATTCGATTTTTATTTCATCTCGTCGTTTTTTGGGCGTAAGCACAACGTCGTCGATTTGCTCGCAGCGGTTCGTAGCCGAGCGTTCAAATTACCGGCCCGCCGCCGATTTCCATAAAGAACTTCTTAATTTACTTACATACTTCATCTGCGTTGCACACTGACTTACTTAAAGCAGCACGCCGAATTCATACGTGGAGAAAAATGCCCGGCGCGGTCATCGGTCAGGTATTTATGTGCGCGGCAATTACACCTGAGCAAATCTGCGCATATCAAAAGAAAATATAAGCGTACTCATTGTTTCGTGTGTTTTGCTGTTAGTTGTTTCCGTCTGTTTTAGTATGTCATCTTATGCATTCTTAATGACGACTTAAGAATAGTGACTGTCTTTTTCCGTTCGGATTTTGAAGTATCTGTCATTTTAAGTACCATGTTTATCTCAAATGGCCATGGGTCAGGGAACCAGGACGTCTGAAATTCAACAAAATAGTACAGGATGACCTTATTCCTCACCATATTCTGTTTTTGTTTATAAAGCTGGACGTCAAAAGGGTTTATAATAATTGAAGTAGTCTGCAAGAAGTAGGTTTCTGAATTTTGGCAAAAATTCCATACTTTTAAGGGTTTCAGGGTTCAGTATATCCGTTCTGAAGAATTGGAAATCATCTCATCCAAAGCAGGATGGTTTATAAACCTGTATGGTTTATTAACTTGAAATTTCTTTGAAATTTGAAATTTCTTTGAAGGGCTATTTCACCCGGTATATCCATCTCAGGGACTTGGAATAACCTCATTAGAAGCAACAACTCTTCCTGTGTAAGATAAGGTCAAAAAGTCTTAGTTATCATTCATGATTTAGCCGTAAAATCACCGAAAATCCAAAGCGTGTTCTTGGAAATATAAATGATACTCATCAACTTTGAAGTGCTATAGCGCCCTATTTTTCCATCTTAGGGACTTGGAATAACATCAGTAGAAGCAATGAGAAATTTGAGTTGTCCTTGTGATTTAGTCGGAAAATGAGATTTTCCAAGGCGGGTTTTTGCAATTTTAGAACATTTCAAAATTGCAGAACACCGAAAGTTCATATTTTGAAGGGTAGTAGCTCGATTATTTCAGGTCGCAGTAATTTTGTCAATATTACTTTGAATATAGAAACTCTTTATTTTTTAGACCATATCATAGATATGTCTACAAGTTTATTAGTTTCCGAGAAAATCAAGTTTTCCTAAAACGGATTTTCGTTTTAACGTTTTTTTTTTGTTTTTGACAGCATATGATAATACTAACATATAATAAAACATATTTAGGGTCTCTGTCGAGGCGGAAAACTCACGAAATAAACAAATTCTTCTATATTCACTTTTTTGCAATTTTGACAACACTAGAGAATATTAAATTGTTCATTACAAATCATCATTTACCGACCGGAAATAACTGAAAATTGCATCAAGTTAATCCTACTAGGAATGACGATCGCAGCAAATCGATGAATACTGCTGAAAATTCATTAATTTCAAGCGTAGATATCGAATGCTCGACTGAATCAACACACATTGAAGTAATGATCACGGTGGAATGCATTCGTCCGAGGAAATAACGAAGTGGAACTGTGGTTTCGCGTTTTTCTACACATTGCACAACAGCACAGCATTCGTGCAGCTGCGTACCTATGTCACATTGGCGTCCACACATGCAAATGATCGCCTCCTGTTTGCTGCGGTGAACTGCACACCGCATTATTAATCAACAATTCATTTCAGTCAGCTGCGAGTGTGCCCACACGGTCGCTAAACAGCGGTGCGGCGTGCACAACTTTCATTCGACCACCGCGACGCTGATAAATCTTTGCGACCAACTACAACCGCATTATAATACTAATAACACATTTTATTCCGCATCGCAATGTCGCGTATTCCGCGTGAATGTGCGCACGTTACGTGCGATTATACGCAACATTTTACACAATGCAAACGATGAGAGCGGCCCGGATCATTCGATAAAACTGCATGCGAGAAGGTTGCGAACGCGCTAATTCCTTCGGCGTTCGTGTTATAATAAGATTAAAAATTAGGTAATCCTAACATTATTTCGTTACACATTTTATTATTCAATTTGGCGTCGATTTGAGTGGTCGTGTGTGTTTCGGGCTGTGGGAACGTTGTTTTGCGCCCGTTCATCGTTGTTCTTTCGTGCCGCACAATTCGCAAAGTGCTTTGGTACGGTCTCGGTTATGCATATAAAATCAGAAAAAAAATTGTGAGAAACCTTTCTTCTCCGCCAACGTACACTCTCCTGCATCTTACATTTTTTTACAGAACACTGATCTCGATATTAATATTTCGGCGTTAATTGTGAACTGTGCTAATTTCTTTACCAAAGCAATTTTGTTTGTTTGCGCACATTTAGTTTGTTTACAGTTGTATAAACTCAATGTAAATCTATAGCCCGTTAAACAGTGTGCTGGAAAGTTGTGGATTGTTTCAAAAACATTCTATTAGCCAAGCATTATTTTTATTAGCATTCTTTTATTAGCCAAGAAATACATTTTCTACTACTATCCGTTCATTGATTATCGTTGTTCGTATACCGGATGAAGATGAAGATTGGTCCGTGCCAGTTCTTTTTCCCTTCCTAAATTTCGGCGAGCAGTAATCACAAACGATTATGGATGTTATGTTAATCGTTTGAATAAATAACGATGCATTAGAAGAGAAAATAATCCGTAGTCCACACAAAAATACACCAAAGACACCCGTATGGAAGAATCTCAAATAAAATCTCTTCAAATTCGATTGGGAGTTAATTTTGTATTGGAATTTGTAATGTGACATACATAGATACGTAGAAAAGTGGCGACATACTTTTGAAATTTCTTTAACGCTTTTTGCTGATTTATTTGCCTCGCAATTAAAGTGGAGAAGTCAGCGGTTTCAAATATGTCTGTAGCCTAAGAAGACTCACAGGTTCTCAAAATAAGATTTATATACTTCCTCCTTCACTATCCATAAATAATTAGTAAATTGAATTGTTGTCCTCATCGACAGATATTGATGTGTCCTTTTATGAATATGACCCGAAGGTTGGCAACCACAGGTAAAAGTGCTTGTAAAAGTGAAGTTCCGTATGTTGCCGTTTCATCTTCACAGTCGATTTAATACATTGATTGCATCACACTAGACTTCATGCTAGAAGTTTGCTGTTATCGCAGCCTTGGCCTTAGTTGAATGTAGAAAAGTTCAAATAAAGATTGTTGGAAACTTGTAAAACATAATGCTTCCGTCTTAGAATGGATACAAAATCGTCCGTGGGTTCACCAAGGTAATTCTGTTGAAGGTAGCGTTGATGATTGTCTGCACAGTGTCATTGCTACCAGCTACTCGTAAATTGTAAATAATCTCCTCGAAGAATGCTTGACAGGATGTCTTGGTCTCCATGTGGTTTGCATCGTTATCAACATTGACGATACCTGGGGGTGTATGTAGAAATGTACTAAGGTTGCCATACGACCTGGTTTCGGAAAGCCATTGAGTTCTATTTCCTGACGGAAGCTTGATACTGATACCACCAGACTCCCACAGGGTTAACGCCCTTGCCGCCAAAATTATAAGGTCTCGATTGAATTTTTTCCAAACTCTTTGTAGTGGGGTATTGGAAAAGTAGTTAGCCATTGTCTCCCTAGTGTAAATCAAGTCAGGGAATCGACCCAGTAGGGAATGGATGGTGCGAAAATGATCACGAAATTTCAAAGGTGTCTTTGGTTTGCTTCTTAGGGTGTGGTTAACCTGATTGCGTTTCCATGTTTCAGTTTTAGGAGCTTGAATGCGATTTAGTGGATAGTAGCTAGTACCATTCCAGAGGTCAAGGATATAAACCAAGACACCTGGATATTTGGCCACTATGTCAGCCAAAGCTTGCAACTCATGTTCTTTCCATCTGCCAATATGAACTGTGTAAACATGTATGGCCTTCTTCTGGCATTCCCACGGGGTCGAAATTATGGTAACAGGATAGTACTGCGGTTTGCTCAGCGTAATCAGCAACGCAAAAATGGAGAATATAAATAGAAAGCCCACCCATGCCCATAAAATGACGTTTGCTGGAATCCCGAATGTATTGAGCGAAATTTATCGGATATAGAATAAGCATACCTGTCCGTTCCCAGCGCCGTATATGCGATGGAAGTTTAAATCGTTTACGAGGAGTATAGGAAGGCAAAGGAGTGGTTTGAATATAAACAGGCAGCAGAGGCTTGTACTCAGCGGGTAAGTAAGTCATTCTGTTTGGAGAGGGCAAAATTCGTCTGGATTCGTGTGAAGGATAACACGAAATGTGATTTTAAAAACATAACAATATGTTGCTATGATATTGACACGTTAACAAAATACTAATATTTTCATTTGTTATTTAATACTGATAGAGATCTCAATAATGGTTGTATCGCGTTGAACAACGAAGTGAAACAGGATTTCATATTCAAAGAATTTATTACGCATTTCCCCAATTCGAAATTATCACTAATAATACCTCAAAAATGAAATTAATATCGAATGATGTTTTAATTTAGTCAGAATCAGAATCGACCGGCTTTTGATTCTTCTTTTTGGTCCTGACCTTTCATTTGGTTTGTTTAGCCTTATTTTTTATAACATTCTTTGTGCCTTGACGTTTTTCTTTAGTTCTTTTGATACATCTTCAAGGGAATTATTAGATTCTTGAACAGAAACTACCACTGGACTAGGAGGGACAACATTCACAGGCTCAGAATCGTCCAAGGAAGGGCTTCTGCTCCTCATGCGTTTTTTTTACCAATAATTGTTCTCGGTATCAAGAACATAAATCAAGACACCTGGATATTTGGCCACTATGTGAGCCAACGCTTGCAACTCATATTCTTCCCATCTGCAAATATGGACCGTGGAAACATATATGCTCTTCTCCTGTCATTCCAACGGGGTCGAAATTAGGGCTGGGTCCGTGTGAAGGATGACACAATACGTATTAAAACAGTAATGGCAATATGTTGGTAAATTTTGACATGTAAAAAATACAATTTTCTTTTATTTGATACTGTGTTGATCAACGAAATGACACAGGATTTCATATTCCAAGAATTTATTAAGCATTTCCTCAATTCGAAATTGTCACTGTATTCAATCAGTCGGAATCAGAATCGACTGATTGCTGAAGCTTTTGATTCCTCTTTTTGGTCTTGACCTTTCGTTTGGTTTGTCCAGCCTTCTTTTGTATAACATTCTTTGTGCCTTGACGTTTTTTCTTTAGTTCCTTTTCGGCCTTTTCTACTATGGAGACACGTACAGGCTTATTGACTTTTGATATATCCTCAAGGGAATTATTAGATTCTTGAACAGGCACTACCACTGGAGTAGGAGAGACAATATTCACCGGTTCGGAGTCGCCCAAGGAAGGGCTCTTGCTCCTCGCGCGTTTTTTACCACTAATTGTTCTCGGTGGTCCCAATCCGGAACGGCACCGAATTGGTGGGATGCTGGTGTTTGAAGCGAAAAGGTAGTTCCGTATACGAGACATGTATCCTCGAATGCTGCCCATCCAGGAGACTTGTCTCCTGACACCGTGCAAACGAACGTTCGTATTATTCTCCGTATTAATCATATCTGTATTTCCTAATTTCTTTTTCTTGTTGACTCTCCCTTCTCGTGTCTTGGGCCTGTTCTGATTTTTAGGGTGAATGTTCGGCGCCATTACTGTAAATTTTGTAGGTAAGACCACACAGTGGAGTTAGAATATAGCGAATTTAGATAAACATGTCGACAGATTGTGACAGAAGTCAGTCATTGTATCAATTGTCAAAATAATTCATACAATGGACAGCAGACTCCATTAACTCTAACATTTAGGATGATTTCTATCATCCTATATCTTAGTATTTTATAAATTACTTCGATAAAATCATTATGGCAGGAATAATGAGACTTCACTTTCAGTAATTTGAATGGCATTTTCATATGAATCGTCACTGCAAAGGAAGTTCAAAGACTTTTTTATAATTCTGAAACTTTTACTCTTTGAAATAGCAGAGCTTTACTTGTCTCGAGGTAGCCCACGAACAAGCTCTCGAATTAAAATAAATAAGTACTATATTTATTCAAATTAAAGTGCTATTATAGTAACCTAATCAGAAGTCTTCATCATTTAAGGATGATATTATTCAAAGCAGTAACTTATCATCTTTCATTTCATTATAAGATAATTTTATTATCCTTATTTGTTTAGGTGAAACATGTGATTTTACACAAAGTTTTTAGGAAAATTTCGAAATTGTATCAGTTTTCAAGAGTTGTTGTGCCCTTATTAGCAGTCCCACAGATTTAGGATCGACCTTAATCGAATCAGAAACTCTTCTTCTTTCATTCCACGACTCAAAAATGTAATTATTATAAGCGTTATAGTCATAAGTTTTATAAGCTTTGAATTTAAATAAATTTTAAAGGAATTTTAAAGGATTTTATTAAATTTCGCATCACTTCTTAATTTTTATCTAACATTTTTTTACAAAAATTTGTGTCTTTGCCTATATTTACTACATTGACGTATCTTTCAGATCGAGAAATCCATGGGACAGAAAAAGTCCCTATGTTATAATCGCCATATTTTAAAATGCGTATAAAATAATGTTAAAAACTGGTGGCGCCATCTAGATATGAATGCTACTAATTCACCAAGTCGAAAATTCAGATATCTACGTACCAAGAATAGGCGAAGATTTATATTTATTCCATTTACACAACAAATATCACCACTATACCATTTTTGGTAAAAATATAATTATAAAAATTATTTAATAACGTTGTAAAGATTATCCAGAAATGTGCAAAGACTTTGCATATATTTCATAACATTGGTGCATTACTTTCATATGTTTATTGTTACATGTGTTTTGTAATATATTGTGTTATAGTATATTGTACAACGAGCATGTAATGTCGTACATTGTTTGCGATTGTATACGAGCAAAGTTGACAAGGCATACGAGTAAACAATGGGCATTGCATGCGAGTTGTACACTATACTTTTTCTACGACTATTATATGTAAAAATAATAACGAGAAGATTTAGTTTTCTGGTATCGGGGTTCCCCTAAAATAAAACTATTGTTTTAATATAAACATTTTATAGGTATAATCACATTAAACAATTACCTGCACGTTTGAAAAACACAGTAGTGCACGACGCAGGCTTCAGCAGTGAAACTATTATGAACACATTATATAGCTTGTTTGCCTACAACTACATTAGGCTTATCAAAAAATAAAGAAACCCTAATTCTGTTACGGTTTTGTCTGTGAAATCATGGGGTTAAAATCCGAACATAAACTCGTTTACAGCGCTACCTAGTGTAATATAAAAGACTGTATGCCTGAAAGTGTATTTATTTTCATTAGGTATTCTATACTATAGGTATTCTTCCTCATCCTCCACGATGTTTGACGAAAATGCTCTATAGTACTTCGACTGAAATTAATTTGTTGGAGATGCCAGTATTGCTACTCCCAGAAATTTGGCGACTGTGCCGGTAACCCTCCTCTACCAAGAAATTCTTTTATCAACGTTCAAAGCGGTAGGTCCACCGAAAAGGGTATAATACAAAACATGTTACTATCCCGGCATTATGTAAAACGTATGTAAACTCATCTATAACTCATAACGGGATATACATTTATGGTTACCATCATTAGGTTTTCATAATACGAGTGAAAAAAAAAATTATAACCGGTGAGTTACTGGTATCAATTGGTCTTTGGCCCTTCTTATTCTTTCTCTCTGGATCGGCGCCATAATTTATTAAAAGTTCAAGAGTTTTCTCGTTGCCATGTTTCGCAGCTATGTGTAGGGCCGTATTTCCTTTAAGATCAGGAGCATCTACTATTAAACGTAATTTGCTATTTAGCAAGATTCTAAGACAAACTTGGTTGTCTTTAAATGCACAGGCGTGCAACACTGTCCAACCGGAGTCATATCGATACCCCATGGCGTCCAATCTAAGATTGGGCAGGAGCCTCTGAAGTTCCGCAACATTTCCATCAAAACAGACCTGGTAAAATTTTGTTTCAGTATCATCATCATATCTGACTGGTAAAGGAGACAATTCCGTTTGAGGTTTAAGTCTGGTGATTCGTTTGTGTTCTAAAGTTTCTGTATATGAGTCTTCTATACACAAATTTTCTATGTACTCGGTCTTTGGCGGCATCTCATCAGCTAACTTTCTGAAAAATGAACGCACTTTCCTGTTTTTGTTCATATAAATACCAGGATTTAGATAGCATCGGCCAAAGACAATGTTCAGATATTCACCAGCTTGTAGCACCGGCTCGTTAGAATAGTTACGCCCTTCTATATTACACATCTTTCGATAAACCCGGTCCAACATTGTTGCTACATCATGTATCTTTGCCCACTTCATAAATTCTTCACATAGGCAATAAATAAATAGAGATCCTATATGTTCCCAACGCATTGCGACCATATCTACGAAGGAAGGAACAATTATTTGATTATGTACCACTTAATAGAGTATACAAATTTACTTGGGTTTGTTGCGTACGCTATCAGTAAATCCGTGGTAGCAGGTATTAACGGATTAGAAGCACATGTCCCATCAAAATGTGCAGGACGAATAACTCCCATGCCAGTATCTTCGTTATTTCCCCTAATATAAAACTATTGTATTAATATAAACACTTTATAGGGACAATTACATCAAAGAAATAAATACCTGCACGTTTGAAAAAGTAAAATCTTAGGTTTGTATTTCATATGTTTACAGTTTGTGTTGCTGAAGATATTGCGCACGTCAGCATAGAAAATCTTGTCTCCATTTTCAGCGGAAAAATAGTCGCTACCATTATCATTATTCCCGTGGCTCATGATAAAAACAAACAGCATATCAATATTATATAGTCTGTCATCCTGAGAGAAATCATCCAAGGATTTGATGATATCGTTTTTTGTATTTGTATTTTGCTCTATGTCTATAATAAATCCACCCATCTGTGAGAAAAGCTGTGTTAAATTCAGCACGTCAATATCTGAACCAATTCTAGGCTGACAGTCCTTCACTTTTTCCACGTTGATTATCTTCACAATTCCACGATTTTTTGAAATTGTGTAATACCTGTGTATGCCATCTTTATTCGACTTGAGAACACAATTAAAATTTACTGATTTTTTTACTTTAATTTGCAATGGTTTATCTGGTACCGACATTTTGGAGAATAAGTATAGAAAATCAATTCTCACTATTTATATTAACCTCATTAACTATTTGATAAGTTACGTTAGTGATAATCAAAAAAAATATATGCCTACAAGTAAGTTCTATATTAATCTAATCCTGTGATAGCAATTACAATCATGTTTATAATTGCACAATATATGTATTTATAAAATTCATATTAAAGTTGGCAATTCTGTGATTTACGCCTCTATATTTCATTGGGGAAAGCCAAATATTTGATAAACTACTATCTTGAAAATCATTCTGGTTTTATCACGTAATAATAATAATAGATAGATAGATATAGATAGATACTGTAATGGTCGAAGGGTGAAGTCGCCTCCGAGAAGGTGTGGCATAATACCACTAGGAATGGAGGGAAAAGTCACTAGGATGGTCTTGCGACCAATGGACATTAGAATGCCATAAAGAATGCTGGTTTGACAAGGGACACGATTTTGGAATTAGCAAGGATGATCACAGCATGAGTTACAGTTGAAACATGATAGAAAACAGATGCATGCACAAGAAATTTGACTTACAAGAAAATCATTCTCAATAAATGTCAGGAAATGGAGTCCCTTCAGGTATATTAGTTGAATATAATTACATACCATATAATATTACAACATATAAATTATATCAAAGTCCATAAGAAATCTCGTTGCCTCAACCAATAGGAATCACAGCTCTATGAATTTCTCAGTTTCGTTTCGATTTAGGGATGAAATTGTCCATTGAAGACGTTGACTCCAAATTATTATCCATAAAACATAGTATCGTTTCCCAAACCTTTGCCAGTATCATGTATATAATAAAATTTTGTCCCAGCCGTAGTAGTGCCTCCGTAAATCGGAGCATCGTCGTAAACTCCTAAATAGAGTATTCTGTTATAAATACAGCACAGAAGGCGGATAAAGAACACGAGGGATGTCATAGATGCCGGTTGGAATAATACAGGCTGGGAATATAAAATATATTTGATTCGTATGTTTAAAAAACCCTTTGACATGCGTCGAGCAACTTGAAAAATTGAGTATGCAAATTCGATAATAAAAAAATAAAATGTTTCCTTGGAAATAATACCGTCTGACATTGTATTTGATACCACTGCAATTGTGGGAATTACCAACCCCTTTAATGTAATTCCTGTAGAGTGCCAATAATATACACAGTAGAACAACATGCTGAATGTCTCGGCTTCCACGGGTTATGTCCATATCAAAATAAATTAAATTCCAATTTATATCAGCGGAGGTATGTATAGGTAGGTGTGAGATACTGATAACGGCATTGATGGGAAGCTTACTGTTTGCTTCAAGGAAATAATGAGCATTGTAACAATGAGTTGATTCAAACTTCATTTACACTCTCCTAGATATCAGCACTAATCTCCGAAAAGTATTCGGCTCACATATAATGGCAAATATTGTTTTATTTGACGATGTATTCAGGAAATTACTGGTTGTAAGTCCTTCAAGTATCCGCGGGTAAGCGCTTACTCAATGGCGGAGAGCTGCAGCTTCCGTGGTTGGAAGCAAACCATTCATAAAAGACGCCGGTATTCTTGCTATTCCTGGGGCAATTTCAGATCCGGTAAAATTATTCTTCAACATCATCATCATAACTATCTGGTAAGGGACACAATTCCGTTTGAGGTTTTTAAGGCTGTTGATTCGCTAGGATTCTAAAATTTCTGTATATGAGTCTTCTATTAACAAATCTTCTATATACTCGTTGTTTGACAGCATTTCATCAGCTAACTTTCTGAAGAATAAACGCTCTTTTCCCTTTTTGCTGTTATAACAACCAGGATTTAGGTCATCCGCTAAAGATAATGTTCAGATATTCACCAGTTTGTAACACTGGCTCATTAGAATAGTTAGGCTCTTCTATAATACACGTCTTTCGATAAACGCGGTCCAACATGGTTGGACCACTTCATGAATTCTTTACATAGGTAATAAATAAATAGAGATTCTAGATGTTCCCAATGCATTGCGACCATATCTACCAAAGAAGGAACAACTATTTATTTATAAACCATTTAATACAATTTAATAATTCACTTGCGTCTGACATTACTGAGATACTGATAACGGCATTGAAGGGAAGCTTACTGTACTGTAACAATGAGGTGATTTAAACTTCATTTACACTCTCCTAGATATCAGCACTAGTCTACGAAAAGTGTTGCGCTCACAATTTAAGTTACGTCGTACAGAGATAACTTTACTTCTTATAAGTATGGTGGGAGTAAATAGCTATTAAAATATGCTTCCTTGAGTTTACAGTTCTCGCGGTTTACTGTGAGCGATTGGCAGTGTGATTATCGATATCTCTCAAGCAAACACAGGTATATACAATTTTTGTGTAAACATCCTCTCAACGTAAGTATTTAATCATATAAATACAATGAACATTAAATAAATTATTACAGGAAACATGACTGATTCTATTTTGTATCTGGACGAAGAGAAAGTTTTGAAATATCTCGACTGGGACTCGATTTTTAAAGCGGTACAACATGCGCTTCTCTGTACAAAGGATAAAACGCAATGTCTGCAAGCACCTCGTTCAATTACAAACGTACCAAATGGTGTAACATTGTTCACAATGCCTGGTTATGTGAAGGAAAATAATAAGAAAGGCGCACTTGCGTGCAAATTGGTTACTGTTGCCGAAAAATCAAGTAATAGTCACCTTCCTAGCATAATGGCAAATATTGTTTTATTTGACGACGTAACCGGGGAATTATTGGCTGTAAGTCCTTCAAGTGTCCTTTTTCATTTCCCAGATTACAAGAACAACGTTTTAGATTATGGCGGGTACGGCGATTACTCAATGGCGGACAGCTGCAGCTTCTGTGGTTGGAACCAAACCGTTCGTAAAGGACGCTCGAATCTTTGCTATTCTTGGGGCCGGTGCTCAGGGACGAATTCATGCAATTGCTTTCCAGCATGCGTTTCAATTCAAACAAGTAAAAAATTGATTTTCTAACGTGTTGTTCAAAACTCAGTTTTTAAGAGTTCTGGTGGCTAAATTGTCATAAGTTAATTCTCTATAGGTACGCATATGGAATCGAGGTCAAGTCAAAGCAGACAAACTCGTCACTGAGTTGAAGCAATCTTATCCAAATACATCTTTTGTTGCCTGCAACACTGTAGAGGAATGCCTGAACAATGCGGATATTGTAGTAACGACCACATCATCAACGAAACCAATTATTCAGCTGGATTGGTTGAAACCCGGTGCTCATATTACTGGTAATTTCATTTCAAAGTCATTCTGTGAACGCGCTCATTATCATATCATTATTACTTTACCTTTTTACGTTCTTGTAAAATGTATGCCTAGCTGTGGGAGTTGGACATAATGGCGTCTACGAGTTAGATCTGAAGGTCTACGAAGCTGGGCTAGTATGGGTCGATTACCTGGAAGCTGCGCAAGGTGAAATGGCGAATGTAATTAATCATGGGATTCGTATTAAGGGCGAAATTGGCGAAATCGTTAGCGGTGTTGCTAGCAAGCCTGAACATTGCCGGGTCACAATTTTTCAAAGTCTTGGTATGTTATATAAAATTCGATTTTTACAAATTATGTTATATTTACTTAATGTATTATCTCGGTTTTATTTTTAGGCATGGCAAGTGAGGATTGTGTAGTGGCACGGTTGATTTATGATAAGTATTTAGGAGATAAATGTATTTTGTGAAAACGGAATAAATATTGCCTTGACATAGAGATATGTTTTGCTTCACGAGGATGTCGGAAATCTCGACAATGAACGTGTGTAATTCGATTTGTCTTTAGTAATTCGATTAACTGGCTGCAGCAAAGCTGACGGCAATATTAACGCTTGTATTATTATGCCGTGATGACGTTAACTGTCGGCGAAATTTAGGAAATCATGCTTTGAAAATATGAAATATATAATTAGGCTGCCCACCTGGGCAACCTAGTGGATAGAGCGTTGGGATATAACGCAGGCAGACGAGGTTCGGGTCCCAGGGGTGGGCATTCATCAGTGTGAATTAATGAATGATAAGTAATTCACACAACACACTTCTACCTAATTAACAATCAACAATCTACTTTCAACAATGAAACACTCAACATACGCATCATAAGATGCAACTCTCAACACATTCTACAAACCATAACATACTTCTACACAGAACAATTATTATCTTCACAACAACAACGACACCAATAGCAAACACATTGTAAACACAAGATATAAAAATATGTAAACATGTCGGCAAGACCGAAATGGTCGATAGACAATAAAATATATCAATTGTTATTGTTATTACTATTAGGAAAATAAGAAATCTATATTTTTATAATCGCTGATACCCCTTTTCACACGAGTATGATAAATTGCAAATCATATGAATGAGGAAAGGGCATGCGATTTGTACTATCACGATCGAGGATTTTGAGTAAAAGTTAAACACGCTTGGAGTGACTACCAGGTAGGCAGGCAAGGCAAAGAAATAGAAAGTTTAAGCAAATTATAAGTATTTATTTAAAGTCTAGAGCTACTGGCAAAAAATCAAAAAACCTGGACATACCGAAGAAGAATATGAGTTCGTCATAGCAAAGGAAAAAAATCTGCCCCAGGTCTCAATCACATGAACAGAAAATTACTTAGAGTTCTATCAAGCGAAGTACTAAATATCTGCACAAAGAAACAAATCCTCCTACAAATGTGGAAAACAGGGACAATTTGTCCCAATACATAAACCACGAGAAATTTTAAATGATACAGCTGCTTATAAGCCCATAATAGGCAAAACTTTTGAAAATATTCTGAAAAACAGAATTCATGTAAAACAGTCTTCTTATATTTGAAAATGTAAATATTATTATATTAACAGAATGTTCATTACACTACAAATCTCTACATTGATGGCTTTGCGGTGACAGCTATAAATGTTATGACCTCACATTAAATAGATCTAGGCTCAATAATGAAATGTCTATAAACTGTCTGGGCGACTGATTATGTCCGTCTATGCACAAATAAATACGGCATCATTCCAATTTCGCAAGCGTTGTAAAGTTTTAATTTGACTGCGCGAATTGCGACTGCGAGGCGGCGGACTTCCGGCCGAAGTACACGTGCTTTACGAGGGCAATTTACGTGGCGTGTTAGTGTCGGCATCGTAATTTGGTGATGCTCGCACTGCCAGAAAGTAAACTCAATAAAGTCTGCCTCCTGGGGCAGTATGCGAAAATAGTGCAGCTGGGGGCGGCGGCAGCCGGAGGGTCATTCATCGCCAGCAAAAACGGGACGGTCTACACACCCCTCCCGCGGCCCACCGGAAGCAACCTTTTTGCATGGCAAATCCCCGGCGAACGACACGACCAAATAAAAGCAACGGCGCCAACGAGCGGATGCTCACACGTTGCAATACCGACTGTCGGGGCTGTCGGGAACAACGAAGGGACGGAAATAAATACATGTGTAAGCAAATGCCTCTCAAGGATAAACTCCACCGAAACGTGGTTATACGACGCGCGTATCTCAAGTAACGATACCGCCTGCCGAACTTTGGCCTTATCAATTACGGTGCGTTATTCACAGCAGTCGTGTAATCAGTGCGACAAGTTTGCCGATTTTATCGGCGCACTAATTCAATTTGCGCGTTTTCAAATCAATTAAATGTTGCAGATAAAAACAATGGGCGGTATTTGCACAAAGGCATATTTTGGTCGAATATTTGAAATCGGCGTAATTATCGGCGCACATACACTTGATCGTTAGCATCAATTTTGCATTTGATTTTCTCGTAATAAAGCGTGATTTAGTTTTTGCTACCTTACCAGCTGCACCATTATCATCAGAATGCGATCCGCATCCATACCTGCCTTCTTGGGCATTATTCTAATTGTTGGGGTTACAGCCTTAAGTGATCCACCCGATATTCCTGAACTTCGATATTTAGATGAAAAAGTCGATCCATGTGATGATTTCTATAAGTTTTCCTGTGGGAACTTCAAAAATGTGCACCCAGCACCCGATGGGAGTCAGTTGTGGGATCACTTCGCTATATTGCAGAAGGAAATTCATGAAATCTCTAAGGGTATGTTGTCAAATATTAAAAAAAAATATATATAGAACCTTTATTGCCATTTCAATTTACACTTCATTTTACAAATAAACACTATACTTCAAAATATCACTAAACATTAAACACAATTATTAAATGAAATGATAACAAAAGCAACGTAATTTCCAGCCAAGTGGCGCAGTGGTCTGGTATATGGTTACTGACCACGAGGTCCCGGGTTCGATTCTCGGTGGGAATGCATAGTAAAGTGAATTCTTCTTCTTATCAATAGTATTAGCCTCTAGTATGACTAATTACGTTGAACAAGAATTGAATAGAGCTAATGACCATAACAGTCGAGCAAATCAAACAATAAATAATAGCAACTTAAAGTATAAAAATGTATCTACACTAAAATATATTCATACCCGACCCAACGCACCGGCCCTTTTTCTTCTTTTCACTCCGTCGCTTTCTTCAGCCATGGCTTCCGTTTTGACAGGATCATTAACGTCGCCACCCCCTGCCATTCTCTTTCAACCAACCTTGCACACTCTTACCCGCACTCCTCGCGTCCATCGTCTTCCAGCCTTATGTATTCATCCGCCATATGCTCCCATTCCATAAAGTATACACCTGACATATGGTTTAAATACCATAATATCTAAGGTTATGGGTATTCACCCTAATTTTACCATGTCTCCTGATCTTCAATTTCTCCCTGTCTCCTGCAAACATTCGTCTCCAGTGATCCTGCACAGAGTATACGGTCAATTTGTTCTCCCCAGAAACATAGTACCTCTTACGATTTCTTCATCACAACGTTGAAATATAGTATGTACCGTACTAAAAACCCAAATTTCAGAAATTTTAGATTCCCCGAGAAGTGTTAATGACCCTGTGGCACTACAGAAAGCCAAAGCGTTTTACACAGGATGCCTCAATGTCGCCGCCATGGAGGGTCTAAATAATGGCTACAAAGCAAACTTGGAATTTCTGAACAAACTTAATAAATGGCCGGCGATCACAATCGATTACGATGACACCGAAACGAAACTCTCTTGGAATGACCTGGCCGATTTGTCTGCGGAATATGGTTTAACCTTCCTATTCAGCTTCTCCATTGTACCTGCAATGAGAAATAACAGTTCTCATGTCATTTTTGTAAGTTTGTCCTCACTGCATTATTAGTTCAGATGTTCATTCAAGTACATACCTTCAGATTCAAAGAGATACCATGTCAAACCCAATCCCATCTAATATTAAACCGGATCCCCTGGATGAGGTTGATTATCTTAATATGGATTCGGCTGTGAGAGTTCTGCCATATTTTAAATTCCTTACCAAAATTGCTTTGTACCTTAGAGACAGAACAACATACTATACTCCCGATGATTATGTATTCGATGAGATAGATGAGACCATTCAATATATGAGAACCGTCAGTCAAAATGGGGTAAGTTGTAAAAGAAGTTCCTTTGTCTTCATTACAATTTAATACTTTATCAGGTTGCTGATTCTGAAGCTCTACCAATGTTGGCCCCTGAAACAACGGTTGCAAAGCTACAATTATGGACAGATGAAGTTTTCGGTAGCAATTTTGTAGGTAACTCCTCAGAGTCCAAGTAAAAATTGCTAATTCCCGTTTAACTATTTAGATCAATTGGATTGACTATTTGAACAGAGTGGTTAGGGACCAAGATGTAGTTGTTACAAATACCACCTTGATTATGCAAACTCATACAAAAATCATCTATGGTCTTCTGAAGCTCTACCAACTATCTTCCACGCGTCAATTGAAGAACTATGTGATTGGTCGACTCCTCACACATATGGCACCTGATAGTGAGAGATTCATGCGGAATGAGTGGAATGAGTTTTCCAAAGATAATCAGTATCCTATATATTCCAGGTACTATATCTCTCTTTTCTTTTCTTAACTTTGCGCATAAATTTTACTTGTAGGGAAGATTATTGTATAAGGCAAACTTTGGGATCCAGCGGTAACATTGACTTCAGTCTTGCCGTCACTCATGTGTATCAGGATGTCTACTTTGATAAAGACCCAAAATTCCAAAAGGTCTTCTTCAAGTCATCAAATACTGTAGCAATCTAAAAGTGTATTATTACAGGCTTCTGACATGATCGATGACATTCGTAATACGTTTTTGAGTGTACTGGAGAACTCTGAATGGATGGATGAAGAGACCTTTGTAAGAATGAGCAAAAAAGCATTAAAAATGATTGTGTTGTTGGGCTATGAGGAGGGTATTGTTGAAATTGCTTCGGAATTAGATGGATACTATGAGGACATGAAGGTATGTACTTGGGATCATTTTGGGAATGCCCAAAGACTGAGATCCTTCCAGCTCGCACAGAATTTGTACCTGATTGGAGAGAAAAAGCGTCGAGATGCGTAAGTTCTACTGATTCTCAGGAAGTAAAAGTATTATTATGTTCTCGTTCTCGTTCTCAGATGGACGCGGTCACCATTAGAAGTCAATGCCTTTTACAACAGAGGATACAATCGAATTTGTAAGT
Source organism: Weissflogia rhopalogaster (assembly GCA_019419845.2). Taxonomy (NCBI): domain Eukaryota; kingdom Metazoa; phylum Arthropoda; class Insecta; order Coleoptera; family Staphylinidae; genus Weissflogia; species Weissflogia rhopalogaster. Next base: position 22,753 of record WSZQ02149671.1, read on the forward strand.
AGGCATAAGATGGTAATCATACATTGATAGCTGTAAATATTCGCTTTATTTGTAGTCCTTCCTGTAAGCATCCTGAATAATGTCTTCTTCAGTGGAAAATATAATGTTTTGGACTATGCCCGAATTGGTTCAATAATAGGGCACGAAATAACTCACGGCTTTGATAAGAGTGGAATGAGTTACGACTCGGAGGGAGTGTTAACTTTGCCATGGACTAATAACACCGACGAAGCGTACACAGCTAAAGCGAAGTGTTTTGATGAACAATATTCGAAGTATTTCATCGAGGAGATTCAGCAGTACGTAAACGGTAGCAGTACCTTGAATGAAAACCTTGCCGACAATGGTGGTTTGCGAATCGCGTACAAAGCTTTCCAAAAACTGAAGGAACGAAAAGCTATCGATCCTATGAATGGTGGTAAATACACACCTGAACAACTCTTCTTTATTGGATTTGCTACGGTAGACGATATAGTAACGGTGTGTCATTTAAAGTTAAACGATTGTAATTTTCCAGATGTGGTGTTCGGAAGAGAGCAAACTATATTTGGAGAGTACTAATCCGACCGCCAAATACCCACCCAACCGCTACCGAGTCGTCGGTTCCGTCAGTAACATGCCAGAGTTTGCAGACGCTTTCAAATGCCCTGCAGGGACTAAGATGAATCCGAGCGACAAATGTCGTTTATGGTAAATTGAAGTTGTCACTTTAACAACGTAATTATCTACTTGAGGTATATTTAATGCGATGTGCAAAGCTGTAAAATAAGTCATGATAATAAAATTGAAACAATTCACAACTTTTTACGGCTTTCCATTTCATTTCTGCATCACCGAGCATTCGAAATGGATGGATTAATCAAAAATTACCATTTTTCAATGAATATTTTTCGCCGGATTGTATCAATTTGCATATGAATGAATTCCGCTGTGATTGAAAGATGCAGCACTTATCCACAATTGCGAACGACGTGTACATTACGAATCAGAAGCCTAGATAAATCGAGTTGAGAAGACGTGAATATTTGCTTCATGACCGGGCTTGTATATCAATAAAACTCACTGGTGTAACCGAGTTCTATCCTCCGTTCGACTGCTTTTAAGACCTCACGCAAAATGCTTTATCGTCCCCGCTTATCGGCGGCGACGCCGTGCATGTCGACGAAACGTTTTACCAGCGGATCGTTCGTTCTGCTTTCCCGGGAGGAGATCTGCATTCGCCTCACGGATGAGGCACCCACACGCACACAACGACCACCAAAACCGCCCCCGGCCGTAGAAAAAAGAACGCATATATCTTACCCTTACACGATGATTTGCATATTCTACAAACGTATAGCTTGTGCATCATCTCCCTGAGAAACCATTTTTAAAACTATATCCATCATTATATAAAGGAATAAAACATATCTGCTGGTTTATGAGCTAGTTGTTTGAACTTTTTAACTTTATAAAATTGCGTTTTTTGCTGGCTTGATTTATTTTTAGTGGTTTCTGCTGAAACAATGTGTAGGAAAACAACTTAGTTGCGAGAACTTCTTTCTGCTGTATCATCCGGAAAATGTATATTGATCTCAAAGTTTCGATACATTTATCTTCTGTCTTTGGGGTTATTTTCTCTCCGTTTGAATTTCTTCCAAGTTTCCAAGTCCTCGGTCTCATTCCGCTAATACCCGCCATGTAAATCAGAGACAAAAGACTTCCATAAAAAGTTTACAGAAATTTGCAGGATTGAAAAGGGAAAAATACACTAAAAGTCATCAACTGAGCGTACGAACTTGATACGCGTTTTATCGTGCGTGCTTTCATCAGTGGAGGTGCGAGAGGCTGGTGGTGCATATTTTGGAGTCACTTGTATCTGTATGCCATGATCCATACGATTTAGACCAGCTTTCTTATCGATATCTGCGATTAGGTCTAGTACAATCGCATTAATCAGACGCAGGAGTTTGTCCCAACATTGGAGATAGAGACTGAGGTGTTTTTGGCCAACGAGATGACGGCGTAGCATCTTCAGAAAAGATAGACGGAGATCCTGTGGTGGTAAAACATATTCAATAATGGAACAATTCATCTGAAGATAGTCACCACAGGATGTAATTATATTAAGTTTGTAGATTTAGATTGTTTCATCCTCTTTTGTACTATTGCGGAATACAGGGTTCTAATATTTAAAAAATCTGAATGTCTTACATCGAAAGCTTTAGCCTCTATGTGACGAGGCTGATGATTCTGAGCGACTTCTTTCAGATACTGACCAATGTCTGCAAGTGCATCCAGATTTGAGATTATCCGGGACATTTCGCGCATCACCTTCAACCCTAACATCTCAGCCAGATCGGGATTCCCTCGAAATTTCTGAGGAAAGTACACTAGGTGCTCGGGATAGCTCTCAAAGAATCTGTGGAAAAGTTACGTGCAGACCCGCGAATTTAAACAGTATATACTTACATCAGCATAAAGGTTTGTCCGCATACACTTAATTTGCGTCGCATTGACATCCAACTCTCCATGATAATTTGCTTCTCAAGTGGACTAAGCTCCATTGCCTCATATTTAAGCGTATTCCCCATTTTAAAGAAAATGCGCCAATTTTGCTACTTCTTTTCAGGGATAACCAAATAGATTCAATGTTTCAATGAGCATCACATTTGTGTGGGTAGCATATAAAACTGACATGTCAATTGACATCAACTTGGAATCAGTCACATTGTTGTCAAGAAAATTGGGTGCAAATATTCTCACATAATATTTTTGGAAAAGTCGGGACAACAGAAACAATCCGACTTTCAATCAACAATAATAAATTACAGACTTACATGTAGCACGAAAAATGAGAATGTACTATTTGAGTTTTCAGCCAGAAAACAAGGAAATGGGGAAATCCCGCGTACATTTTGTTTGTTCCATTCCACATTTATAGATTACATGAATACGAAATGTTCTCTAAAAGGTGGAAGCATTGAAAAAAGGAAAGTCAGACTCTAACAAACACACACCTTGGGCCTTTATATTACAATAGGTCGTCGAAAATATAGTCGGAAATTGTCTACATTCATTAAAAGTTTAAATGTTGCTTCATTGTAACGTTGTTTGTTACGTTTATATTTATAGACCTGAAATACCTCCCACGGATAGGTATTGGACAGGTTTAAGAGGAAAACATCTAAATTCGATTCCTGGCATTTACTGATGTGAACAAAAATATCAAATGTCTTGCAATTCCCACGAACGAATTCTTAAATTGTTTTCTTTTATGTTAATATAAAAAGAAATATCGAAATGGGAAGTGTAAATTAGTTAAATGCATTTAATATAAGAAAACATATATTTTGTGAGGTTTATTTTGAAGAACAAAAAGTACTTCTTTTGGACAGGCATGGTTGTAAATATTAATACATATGAAGAAAATTGAAGAAGATGGGCAAATTTGGAAAGAATACTTTGCTAGTATACTGAAGGGTAATACAGTCATTAAGTGGCAATTAAACTCAAGTAGCGAAGAAGAACCTGGTCTACAAGGACCAAAAGAAGAAGAAATAGAGAAATAATAACGGAACTGAAGAATGGAAAAACACCAGGCAATGATGGAATTAATAATGAGCTGATAAAATATGGAGGATATTAGATAAAAAAGCAATATATGAGATAATAAAAGAAATATGGACAAAGGAACAAATACCACAGGAGGACGGTGGAAATAATACCCATACATAAGAAAGGAGATAGACGTAAATGTGATAATTATCGTCGCATAGCATTACTGAACACAACGTACAAAATACTAACAACCTTAATACAAAGAAGATTAACAAAATACATGAACATTCAAGAATACCAATGTGGATTTACAAAGAGCAAATCAACAACTGACGCAATCCATACGATTAAACAAATAATAAGTAAGGCTAATGAGTATAATATTAATAAATATTTTCAAATACCTAGGGGTAACCTTAAATTTCCAAGGGAAAAATGAGCAAGAAATAGAAGCTAAATTACTAGCAGCGAGAAAGGCATACTATGTAAACAAGAAAGTACGAGGCAGCAAACAAATTGACAAGAACACGAAATAAAAATATATAAAACATTTATAAGGCCAGTACTAATGTCTCTGTAGCATACATCATCACCATGACTAAGACTCAAGTAGAAACCCTGGCGAATAATAAGACAAATACTGGGAGGAGTAAGACAAGCGGACGAAGGAACTAGAGCTTTGGCAAACAAAGAAATATAAGAGAAACTTGAAAATGACTTGGTCCTCAGAAATATAAAACAAAGAAGAGCAGAATGGCTGGGGCATATATGGAGGATGTCAGAAACAGCACCAGCTAAGCAAATTTATGAACTGGTTTCCAAAGTCAAAGAGAGGACGAGGGAGACCAAGGAACAGATAGTTAGATGAGACAGAAAAGGATCTAAAAGAAGGAACTAGCACACGGCCGAAAAACCGCAACACACAAAATATGAACAAGCAAAACGAGGAAAACACAGGACTAGTCCCCCCGAAAATGGATTTAAAAACAAACCTAATTATAAGCAAGTGAACCTGCATAGCAGTGGAGTGTGGCTCTCCACACGAACAACATGTAGTTGAATCAGAATATTTCATCGTAAATCGTCCCTTTTCTGGTGTGGATGAGATCAAACATTTCAAAGATTGGGAATTTATATTGAAATATTTAACTGATCAAGTTGAAGAATGGAACGTACAACTTTTAATTTATTTCTCGCAGTTCGCACGAATAAATCTTCATCTCCAGATAATGTCTGATGGAGCCAAGGAGAAACGACTGAAACGACTTATTTTCACTTAAGAGTGTGTTTAAACACATCAGGAGAGAAGTTGTTTAACCAATTCGAAAAGTAACATACCATTTCTGATATTTTTATAGAATTTTTCTAAAAATTAAAAGAAAATCATGTTTAGATTTGGAAAAGGGTATTTAGACACATCAAGGTTTGAAAGCTAATATGAAATTTCTGAAACTGTGAGTTTGACTAAAATATTACAGTATCTATAAAAAAAGTTTACATATAATTTCTGACATTTTGATTGAGTTCCGCTAAAAAATAATAGATAAAAGTGTTTAGAAGTGTTTAAATGATTTATTTTTACAGTTTGAAACTTAACATGCGATTTGTGAAAAAATTGAGAAAGTTTCGCAAAACTATACTATAACCTGAACGGCTAATTTTCGCACAAAATTGTATTTAAACATATCGGGAGATGGGAAATCATAGTAAATCATTGAAAATCACCTCTTTCTGCTGTTGATGAGATCGAACCTTTCAAGAATTGGGAATTTACACTAATTCTACTTTCCTTGTATTTTTCTGATAAGAACAATAGTAATAGATTTCTTGTAATTCCCACGAATATATCTTATATTCAGATAATGTAACAAAATCTAAAGAAGCAAAAGAGAAGGAGCAAGTTCAGGTAGTTTAATTAATCTAACATCAAGGAGAAAATATGTTTTAATCTCATGTAACGGTGTTCTTTTCGATGAATTCTACATTAATATAGAGGAGATATTCAAAAGGAACCACTTTGATACGAAATTTCCACCGTTCCTAATATGACCGACCAGTAATAAATATTACCAAGTACGCAGAACATGATTTTGAATCAAGATATTACATTGTACGTTATAAATCATGTCTACTTTGCTATGCATGTCTGGGGGCGGATGAGAGCTAACCTTTCAAGTCTCACGTTTTAAGGTCCCTCGACTCCATTCAGCTAACTTCCTTTTATGTGGACGGTTGTTTTTCTTCTCATATTGCTGAGAACATAGCGTCCTCATTATTCAGTACCGAAAAGTGGCTGTGCTTCCAAACATCAGCATCACGCGCGCCTGCTTTTATTTTTCGCTCTCCTTATTTTCACACACAATTTTCGTCGTGAATCGTGACCCATACGCGCCGCCACCGGAGTGTGTATGCGCGCGTGGTGGGGTGCGCCGGGCTCAGGCGGCGGCACACATGCCGGCGGCGGCTGCCCCGGCGCCTCAGTACACCAACCGCCACCGACGCCCCGCGATCGCCACGTTCCACGCCGCCGGTTTGTTATTCATTGCGCGCCGTTGGTTTACGTGAACGCTCACAGCATCGACGCAACGACCGTTCACGATTTAATTCGAACGTAAGTTTCATTTATGACCGTACATTTTCATGCATGATTTTTATTTGTTTATATTTGTAAAACCACAATCATGTAAATTTTAAAAACGTGCACGATGGGAATTGTTAATTGTATCGATTTCTTTGTGTTTGTTGATTTGTGCGAGCGATTGCAAACAGATGTATCGCGGGATTTGCATACGCGTGACTAAAATTTAATTTCAATACCATCAGCGGCGCACTCTACTAATCTGATAAGTCGAAATTTTACCAGCTTTATTGTCAAAACGTGTTTTTAATCCCTGTTTTTGTTGCTCGAATATATGCATTCCATTCAGTAATAAAACGAAGGAATCATTACCGGAAAGTTAAAACCCTGAAAACTTAATTAAAAAGTAATTACAGCTGAGGCACGCAATGAAGGAGCGGAACATGTTATGTCTTTGTTGTGTTCATTCTTTGTTATATCCTCGTGGTTGTAATTTGATGAAACGACTTCCGTTTTATTTCAACCACGTAATTTATTGGACAGTGTAGAAAATTTGTCAAGTTTCATCAGAAAAAAATCGCTTTCTATCCGCTGACAACGTATGTTAACAGGCAAAGTTACCCTCGAGAAGTTATCTAGTTTTCTTTTGTTTATTAAACATGACAGATGTCACCTCTAGTAGTGCATCAGAATTTATCCATGCATGTAAACAACTGCATAAGATTGCTTACTTACAAACTTTCCGAGTTTCTCATTTTCCATGTTTCTCATGTTTTTATTTTATTTGCTTTTATCGAATACTATGGCCATTAGCTCGATTCAATGCGTTTTCAATGCAATTAGTCGTATTAGAAGATAATAATACTGAAAATAATAATAGTTCATTCTACTGAGAATCGAACTCGGGACCTTGTTGTCAGCAGTCATTGACTATACTACTGCGCCCCTTGGCTGGACGACTCGACTTATGTTTTTTTTATGTATTAAATAAATTCCACTTTATTTCAATTTTAATTTTGAATATATGTGCCGAAACAAGTATAATTTAAAAAAAAACGTGTTTAAACGGCCTATTCTCAGACAAAAGTGTGTTTAAACACATCGGGCGATTGGTATTTCTAACGGTTTGGGTTCTGACATGTTGGCAGAGTTACGCTAAAACTTAAGAGAATAACATGTTTAGATGTTCTTAAATGATTTATTTACAACAAAAACTTAGTTTAATCTCATCGCGAGATTGGTTTCTTTAACTGTACCAAAAAGTGTGTTTATCACATCGGGAGATCAGTATCGGTTAGATAGTTAACATGATTTCTGAAATTTTAAAGACCACTAAAAAAATCACTAAAATAGAATTTTAAAAAGCCTTTAGATGCGCTTAAAAGACCAAATTTTGCTCAAAAGTGTGTTTAACATCATCGGGAGATCAGTAGCTTTAATAGTTTGAAAGTTACTATGTAATTTTTGATATTTGGATAGAGTTTCAATAAAAATTAAGAGATAAAAGTGTTCAAATGTATTTGAACGATTTAGTTTCACACAAAATTGTGAATATGTAATTTCTGATATTTTGGTAAAGTTTATTCCACTAAAAATAATAAATAAAAGTGTTCAAATGTGCTTAAACAATTTATTTTTCTACAAAAGTGTATTTAAGCGCCGGGAGATTAGGTACTAAGCGGTACGAAAGTTGATCTGTAATTTCTAACATTTTAATAGATTTTCAATGAAAATTTACAGAAACAAACGTTTTTATATTTCCTCAAATTACTTGTTTTCGCCAAAAGTTATCTTTAACGGTTACAAAGTTAACAATACTGTATTTTACTCCCCCATTCCAGCCGTGAATCGAACTTAGAACCTTGTGGTCAGCAGTTATTAACCATACTACTACGCTATTTGACGACTTTATTTCAATTTTAATTTTGTAAATATCTACCATATCCTGTTTAATAGCCAGAGTATTTACATCAGAACTTATGAACATCAAAAGTTGCATAAAAACTAAAATTTCACACTTCCATTTAATGGAAATATGTTTGCGCAACGAGTAATTAGACTTAATTTTAGTTTGGAGCGGTTTAAAAGTATGATGCATATGAAAATGTCCATGCTTTGCAATTTAATTAAAAATATAAAAGTTCAAAGCGAGAATATAAAGTAATTGGCAAATCAATTTAAGCATTTTCGGTGAGTTTCGGGTGGTTGTAAAGCGCGAAATCACTGCCACACGATGAAGGAATTCTAAACAGTTGTCTGGCAAACACAGAGCCAAGTTTGCGTACATTAGCAATCAGTATCGTTCGCTTTTAAGGGGTCGCAAATGAAGGAACTCGAATGATTTCCCAACAGCGAATAAGATCCATCTATTTCGAGCGCCGCTAAAATGCCATCCACTTACGGCGTGAGTGCATATATGATGGAAAAGTTCTCATTTTTGTCGTTTTATGAACCGGCGTGAAATTGTAGTTCCTGCAGGACGCCGCAGGGTGGGTAGCACGGCGTCGGCGCCGACTAGATTCCCCTGTCGCGCTGCTTTTTACAATTTTCCTTCGTCGCGGCCATAAACATAAAAGTCATTCTCATCTAATTGAATCGTGAATCTTAATGGCGTGCAATAAGACCGATTACATAAGCGTAATTGATGGACTTTGCAACAAATAAGACACACTAGAAGCAAGTACTACAAGTCACGATTATGTAATGCTTGATAGGTATTTCCTCAGTTCGTCAACATTTTTCGCGATTCATGCATGCGTTTAATGCTTGAAGTTGATATTGTTTGCAAAATTTCCTTAGAGACACAAGCAAAAGCCATAAATTATGCTTAATGAAAATCTAGGACCTCAACATCTCGTTTAAATTGTGTTTAAACTCATCTGGAGATTGGCATCTTTAATAGTTCGGAAGTTAATATGAGATTTTCGAAATTACGAAAACGTCTTATTTTCCCTGAAAAGTATGTTTAAACACATCGGGAGATAGGTAGCGATAATGGTTCGAAAGTTAACATGCTATTTCTGAAATATGAGTAGTGTTTCGCTTAAAATTAAGAGAAGAACGTGTTTAGTGTGTTGAAATGGCTTATTTTCACATAAAAGTGTGTTTAAACACTTCGGAAGATCAGTTGCTTATCGAAAGTGAACATGCGCTTTCTGAAGTTTTGGTAGTTTCGATCAAGTATATTTAAACTCATAAAAAGACAGTTTAAACTCAACGGGAGGGCAGTTTATCTTTTCGAAGCTAATATGCGATTTCTGAAGTTGATTGAGTTTCGCAGAATTTTAAGCAGAATTTCTCACTGTGCTCAAACGACTTATTTTCGCTAAAATTTACATTTAAACACATCGGGAGATCAATAGCGAAAGTACATATGCGAATACTTTTTTGTTTTCAAGTTACTTCAAGTGTCGCTAAAATATAAGCGAAGAAATATGTTTAGATGTTCGCAAATAACTTATTTTCGCCTAAAAGTGTGTTTAAATAGTTAAACTCGAACAGATCTAAAATCAGATTAAATTTTTATTCAATAATGTAAATATTAAAGCAATGTTAGTTAATTGTTCTAAATATATACATGTGTAAAATCAGAAGCAAAGAATTTCTGCCCCCTGGGGTATAAATATGAAAATCAAATATAAACTTCCGAAGCAATTTCCTCGGTAGAAACTTTGTGAATTCACTTGAGGATTCAAATATCCTTAGCGCACCTGCGCAATATTCCGAAATAATAAAAAAAAATCGTAAAACTCCTTTGAAGCGCTTATTGTGTTTGCAAACCTTTGGTGCAATTGAATCGCGAATTTCAGATAAGTTGCACAAAGTTACGTCTCCTTCAAACATCCCAATATTAATCCTGAAGTTATAGATTTATTACGGCTGAAGAATTGTGTGCATCATGAAATATCCCGGTTGGTTTATCTTTGGGCAGCTTTATTACTGCGCGGATTGACTTTTCAGGCAAAAGGAAACCAACGTTTTTTGTCTTTGAGATTACATTCGCTGTCAGGATGTTTTCTCTCATCCGAAAATAAGGATCGATACACTGAAATGTAAATAACATAAGATTGATCTACCAAATATTTCTCCTATGACTTTTTTCCTGTAACTTTCGGTTTGTTTTGTAAGCGCCAGTCAGTTTTATTATGATAAATATTTGCCATCTGCGATGTTGCCAAAGCTCCAAATGGTATGTAAATATGCAACATATATTTCGTGGGGTTTGGCGACAGAAGTCGTTATTCGAGAGTGGTGCGTCTTAGACGCCTTTCCGGGTGATAAAGCAATGAGCGGCGCAGTTAATTACCAAGACAGAACCGCCCATCGAATTAAGCGGGTGTGAAGGATGCACGCGACAATTAAGAAAGTTTTTAGGGGGTTTGTGAAGTTGCGAGATGGAATCAGGAGGATTTCATGCAATTTCTTCCGGCCTGCTAAAGTGGTAAAGAGGGAAATAATGATAAAGTTAGACGATTTACGATGTTTAAACACATTGGGAGATCGGTAGTTTTGACAGTTCAAAAGTAAACATGCGGTTTTCCGAAAAATTTAGTAGTTTCGCTCAAACTTAAAAGAAAAACGTGTTTAGATATGTTTGAACCACTTATTTCCGCTAAAAATTGTGTTTAAACACACCGGGTATCGATGTCTTTAACGGTTTGGAAGTTAACATGCGATTTCGACATTTTAGCAGAGGCTCCCTTAAATAAATACAGTATTTAGAAGTACGTAAAGGATGAATTTTCAGTCCACAGGGTGTTTGAACACATCGGGTGATTGGTATCTTTAACGGTTCAAAAAGGTAACTTCTGCCACTTTTGAAATTTAGTAGTATCGCTAAAATATACGAGAAAAACGCATGTAGGTGACCAAACGAGCTATTTTCACTAAAAAGAGCGTTTAAACACATCATGAGATAGCTAGCTTTGATAGTTTGAAATGTAACATTCAATTTCTGAAAATTTACGAGCTTCTCTTAAAATTAAGAGAAAACGTGTTTAAATGTGTTTAAAAGACTTATTTTCGCTAAATTTGTTTAAACACATCTTGACAATCTTAAACTGTTAGATGTGCTTAAACGACTTATTTTCACTCAAAAGTGGGTTTAAACACATCAGGAGATCGGTGTCTTTAACGATTCGAAAGTTAGCATGCGACTTCTACAATTTTGCTAGAGTTTTGATAGAATATTGGAGAAAAACACATGTAGAAAGAAGATTTCATGTATTTTCTTTCTGCCGATTTAGCACAAAAGGCAAAATACGAGGAAAATATTCACGTTGTTTAAACACATTGGGAGAATAGTAACTTTGATACTTCGAAAGATAACATGTGAGTTAACATTTCTGATAATTTATTAGTTTCGCTTAAAATTAAGAGAAAAACCTTGTTTAGATATGGTTAATCTACTTATTTTCGCTAAAAAGTGTGTTTAAACACATTGGGAGATTTTCAACGGTTCGAAAGTTAACATGCAATTTCGGACATTTTAGTAGACGACTAGTAAACGACTTATTGTCATTCAAGCATGTTTAAACATATCGGGAGATAAGTTACGACATGGTATCAAGGATTTCATGCATTTTCTTCTAGCCGCCTAAAGTTATTTCCCCAATTTAGCACTATTGGAAAAATATTAGGGAAATATTGTTAAAGTTAGACGATTTACTATGATTGCCTGTACCTGAACGTCTAAAACAGCTTCGTTAAACTTGTTCGTTAAACTCCTAGAGTAAAATAGATAGGTGGAAAAACTTATTGTAAATGGTTATATTTTTGTGCCATTCATTGATCCTGAAATCGCACAAAGTGGGGTTGAGGTGAATGAAAGCGTTTTAATCCTACTCCAGCCTAACGTCTCAGAACATCAACTAAAACACTTTATTTTTCCTCCGTTTTCACTTTATTTGGCCTGGTAACACAGCTGAGGTAAATTTATTTTATTTTTTGCAATGCACGTGGCACCCGTGTGTCTTCCAGTGTACAGACCGCGTGCATCAGGCGCATTTAGAAACTTACCGTCCCTACGGTCTCGTTACCTTATTACGGTTCGCGAGCAATTAACTTTACTCCGTCGAGTCTGCTTGTTGTGGGTGCTACGCATTTGCGTAATCCGCACAGAGGACGGGGCTTATCAGGTAAGCAATTAGTCACCCCCGTTTAAATGAGATAAGTTTAACATGCATTGTTCTTGTACCTTGTGTAATATTATCTAGCGTTACTTCACACAAATCATATAAGGTTATATGCCTTAATCTGAACTGACATAACCTTACCAACTGTAATCTGATCTAATCTGACCTACACTGATCTAATTTGATTTAACCTAATCTAATCTGATCTTAGGTTAGATCTAAATCTGACTTAACCAGATATAAACATCGAAGTTCTGCTAAAAGCCCCACAATACTTCCAAAAACTAACAAAACTGACCGAACCTGATCTGACCTAACCTGACTTATCCTGACATATCCAGCGAAGTTCTTTTAAAAGAAGATTTTCACATTTGCATTTAATCTGAAATATAAAGGTCTGTCCTAAGCTGATCTAACACCTTTTTATTTGATCTAACCTGACCTAACCTCCACAATATGTTTAACACTAACCAAGCTTTCCTAGCCTAATCAAACCTAGCCTGACCTATCCTGTTTTAACCAAGGTAATTTGACCCTATTTGCCTTATTTACCTGCTCTGATCAAGGCTGATCTAGCTTGATATTTCCTGAGTTAATCGCTCCTAACCTGACATAATCTAACCTAACTTACCCTAATATAACTTTTAAAGCCCTCTGGCATAACCTCTTCTAATTTGACTAACCTGACCTGATGTTACCTGATATACCGTAATCTAATCTAACCTAACTTAACCTGACTTAACTTACCCAGTTATATATGTTTAAAACTAACCAAACGAACCTAATCTGATCTAACTTGATTTAACCTAGCCTGACATAACCTGCGAAATTATTTTCAATTGCGACATTTATTCTTTGATATCCTGATCTAACCTGATCTAACCTGATCTAACTTGACCTAACCTGATCTAACCGGATCTAACCTAATCTAACCTGACGTAACATGGCTTAACCTGATTAACCTGCAAAGTTCTGAACCCGCACAATACGTTTAAAGCTAACCAAACGAGCTTAACCTGATTTGATAAAGCCGGATCTAACCCGACCGTAACATAACCGAACCTACCCTGGGAAAAAACGATTATCAAATTTTCATTTATTCTAAAATATCAAAACCACTCATAAAAAGGTCCCAGTTCCTGCGAAAATTAATTTGAAGCCATGACGAACAGAATGTCTGGTTGGAGAAAGCGATCGCAGATATTTAATTAAGCACAGGTGAAGTGGGCGTGAGAAAAAAGGCTGGCTACAATTCGAAGTGCTTGCAATGCGCGCAGATCGCACGGATGACTAATGCTGGCAGTAACAATAATGGAAGGGGATGTAGCGCACACACCAACAAAGAATTCGCCGCCCCCCAGGACGTTACATTCGCCGCCCGCAGGAACAAAGCCGCGGCAACAGTGCGCTGAATAAATGACGAACGCGCGATGCGAGTGTCGTACGTGGCTTGACGGGCACTGTTGTCGGCGCCGAACCACCTCGTCACCCCCCGAATAGCGCCGCCAACCGGTCGCATAACTGTCGCTGTCGCCACCGCCACGGTTTATTTTCGTTATCTGTCATGTTATACGCGCTCGTTATTTATTTTGTACGTTTTCCCGCGGATTTTTGTACTTCTAGTTAAACTAACCTTTACACTCATGTCTTTTATGTTTTCATGTTTTTTATTGCTGAATAGGAAACAATATTCAAATGTAACATTTACACTAAATATAACGCGTGTGCTAACTTCATAAATAAGTACTTGCGTTTGATCAGGATGACTTTCAGGTATTTTTGTAAGAGGTAGCAGGAGAGGTAGGAGGATCAAATTTCGAACTTTTAACACTCGGAAAATGGGACGCTTATAGGGAGAGGTCTTACTGTGCTACTTGTGAGTTTTATGGTTGTCGTTCGGTTCTAAGTGTTGTTTGAAGTGTTGTTTTCGTCAGGCACGGCACGGCATGGTGATTGTCGAGGTAGTATGTACTTTCGCGTCTACTTACATCCCAAAATTGTTACAGCAACATAGAGAATGACATAAATATGCATATGAGGGGTATAAAATCATTTTACTTCGAATTTCAAATAGCAAAATGGGGAATTGTAACATGGAGGTACTTATAAGTATGACTGGTGCCTATTTTATATTTTCATTCTGCTTCATGCCTTTTTCATGTCACTAATTTCAGAAAATGTGATATGACGGAAGATACTCTCCTTCTTTCAGAGTTAATGTTTTAAAATAACGTGATTAGACTTATCTTTAGTTTAAAGACTTATCTTCAGATTAAACATCCGCACGAGGTTAGATGTGAGGAGTGTAAAACCATTTTACTTCGAATTTCAAATAGCGAAATGTGGAATTGTAACATGGAGGTAATTATAATTATGACTGATGCCTATTTTATATTTTCCTTCTGCTTCATGCCTTTTCATGTCACTAGTTTCAGAAAATGTGATATGACGGAAGATACTCTCCTTCTTTCAGAGTTAATGTTTTAAAATAACGTGATTAGACTTATCTTTAGTTTAAATACTTGTCTTTAGATTAAACATCCGAACGAGGTTAGATCAGTATCTGGGGTTAACTCGAAAAGTTATAGTGAAATTTTAAGTTTCTGTTACGCTTGGCCCATAAACTCCCAATATCGTTAATATCGTTAATCTACTGATTGTGAGGAGAAGTTTGTCCGGAAGGAATACTATAGATCTTCGGAACTTAAAGCCGTACCTTATTTTCTAATCCGAGCCATGTTTATTATCAGTTAAAGTTTACTCCTTCATATATAACTCCATTCACGTATTTTCCTGAAAGATATTTTCTCATTAAAGGAAAATTTCATTTACCAAATGTACAAGTCGACCTCTTTTTTGAATCGCTCAACAGCGTACACTCTAGCATTATTAATTTTGATGTTTATAAAATGTTTTGAAGTTTATAAAATGTCCTTGAATATGATGTTGAGGCTTTTTTGAGAAAATTTTAAAATTGTATATTTTTATACAGTTTTAAATTTAAATAGCATCTTTCGCATACAATTTCGACTTAAAATTGCGAATAAATTTGAAAATATATATTTTCTGAAAGAATAATTAACGTCATATCCTGGAGAATTTAATTATCTATAAACTGAGCAATGATTCAGCCAAATAGGTTCATTGGAATTCTCTCAATCGCGTTCACAAATATAAAAAACAACATTGCACGTTTAAATATATATTCACAAGTCCGTTTTATGACCCATAATTTCGGAAATACTGCAGCTATGCTCTTGAAAATATGAGAGAAAATTCTAGAATAGTCTAGCTATTGATTAAGACTATTTGCAGAAAATCCGAACTACCAACGCGGAAGTGATTCTGACTAGCTTGTACATGAACGTTTCCTTTCCAATCGATATTCATATATTCAAATAATCTAGGGTAAAATAATCGCAAATTAACAATGTTGTAAATGCGCGTAAGCGACTTGTCTTAAAATTATTACCCCAAGATTTGTAAGGTCGCGGGGCTTCACCATCAGTAGTGAGACCTGATTGGGCCAGGTGAAAGATACTATTCCCTTACACCACTATGTGGTAGAAAAAGGTTGTTGAATAAATAAATAAAATTATTTACAAAGGTTCGGCACAAGAAGCGTCAATATGACAGATAGGGTAGGGGTTGCTGCGCATGCGCGACTTAAGCGTGCGTCGGCATTACCAACCCCAATATCTATTCGTACCAACATCCCTAAAAGCGCAGGTGGCGCGAACAAATGTTATAATGTTGTTATAGGATAGTAATCCCAGCAAAAGGTGGCCAAACAAATTGATTTCCATTAAAAGCAAATTAAAATAAATAAAACATACTGTTCCGGAGAAATATACCCAGCGTTTGGTTCCAATTAGGACGCGCTTCAGTTAACAGCTTGATTATACATGTGCGACCGGTACATTTGCGGCGGGAAATTGTAGGACGTAGCATAAATTATAATAAACGAAATGCTCGCAGCGAATGTGCCCTGCATCCCGGATCCTAGAATGTGAAAAAAGAGGTATATGCACACATTCGTGAAACGAATGAACTGTCAGTGGGTGTTTACCGTCCGTATCCGCTTGGTTGCTTTCATTGAACTGCCACGTGTGGCACACACTGGCCGATTGGAACTCTAGCATTTTATCCCCACAGAAATGATCCGTAATCCGAGTTTGTTGAAAGGAAATTAGGGGAAACGATTCAAAAAAGTGAGAAATGGGACCTTTATGGATACAAAATTTATGATAACATAAGTAATATTATAAATAAATAAAAGTAATTGTTAAGCGGTAGTCGCGGTTTTTTGAAACATTAATTTATTTCCCGTTGATAGCGCAGGACCAAACTTAACTGGATCTTCTGCTAAGTTCCTTGAGTTATCGCGACACAAGTTTTGCTCAAAGCTCACCTCAGACGTCAAA